>JAMKCH010043476.1:0-12620 GCA_023653785.1 Ophioderma brevispina
GTTAACAAAAAAACATTTTTCTGTAATTTTCATTAAACAACTGGGCAGTAATAGCAAGGTATAATGGGTTGTGTAGGGTTCACTCTACATTGTGCAAAACCATGAGGCCTAACTCTTGCTTGGACAGACTCACCCGCTGGGTCTGAATAGGCAAATTTATCAACGGCGGTCCATGATCTGGTTTTACAACTACATGTACATGTACTTGGTTTTTTGTGAACCAGTTGTAAGTATTGCTCACTGTTATACCTTTTAGGACCTGAATGGTCGTTCATATATGAGTTTATAGGGAGGTAATACTTTGGAAATTGGGGAAGAAAATAACAAGTGAATGGTATCATGAATTGTTTTTTAGATAATAACTTAATTCATTTAGCAGGTACGCTGTGTCATGAACATTGTGTAACTTCACAAGTTGTGTTGTACTGTAGGTATGTGTATTTCTATGTGGATGAAAAAAAAAAAATAAATAAAAAAAAAATTTATGCATATATTTCTTATTATTTTCATTTGCATATACCAATAAAACAAAGCTCAGGTAACAATAAATATCATATACAATATTCCTTGTGAATTTGCACATATTGATACCAAGGGGTATACTTTTGGACGAGTATGACCATGTTGTACTTTACCTCGTTCCAGGGTCAACTAAAAGGTCAACGAAAAAATGGCACCATCGTTTTTCTGAATAATCAACCCAGTAGAATACATTTATAATGGTTGCCAACAATTAAGCTGAACGTCATAAACCTCTCTTGAAAACATATGCCCCTCCCTATGTACAACCATCGTGGTTGCGATGCCGTCAAAACGTCACGCCCTTTAATAGACCTAACCTAACTGTGACGCTATAAACTAATAGGTACTCTAATGTTTCAATTTCTGCATTTCTGTAAGTTTCGTGGACTTTAGGTTCAGGCAGTGCAGTACAGTAAGGATCGTAAATTGTTTATTGCGTCTTAGCAAACATTTCAATATGGGTGCCAATGGAGTGCCTTTATAGGAAAAGGGATTAGCATCGATTTGCTAATCCGCAACATCGCAAAAAATCATCAAAATTCATATTGTATATTTTTTGTTACTGGCATGGATTGCGAACATAACCGCAAGTGGTTGGCTTGAAACCGTGTATCAAAGACAGGCAGTACTTTTTTATCTGATTCCTGTACTTTTCTATACTGCGTATCAAAATTCCGACTTGAGATCAGAAAGCCGTTCCCGCGGTATACGAAGATTTGCAGCGTGATATTGTGCACCATGATCAATACAGTTTGGACCTCAAACACAAACATTAGTGATTTTTGGTCGGCCTAAAAAAAATTGTTTGATTTGGGTACACCGACCGACCCTATTTTTCACTGGCCGACACTAAATATTTTTATTTTTTTTCCACCATGTTTACTGATATTTGGTCCATAAAACTCTGAAATGCAAAACAGGAATTAATGACTCATACTTCGGCACTCTAAAGGAGTGCAGGACATTCAAAATACAAATAAAAAGATGTGTTACAGAAAAAATGAAAAAGTAAAATTTGGCCATTTGTTTTTGTATGTTGTCATATATTGTGTGTTCTGGTATGTGAAACATAAAAAAAAATAAATAAAAAAAAAATAAAATCCCTACCTACCTACCCTAATTTTTTTTCTATGTTACTCCAATCAAACCATTTTCTTTTTTAGGCCTTAGTTATTTTGTACTGGTGTACACTAATCAGCTGTTTAGGCAGATTTTGAAATGCCGTTGCTGTATGTCTATTGCGGGAGACGGTATGACACATATCTCAAAACTTCATTTTTTTCACTATTTGGTGGTTTGTTCAACATTACAGCAGTATATGGAATTGTACACACTTATCCGTGATTTATAAGTTAAAAAAATGATGTTCCCACATTTTTTCTTTAAATCACCAGGGCTTTTTTCGTATGGATCAAGGAAAGAATTGGTTCATTTTGATTACATTTCTTCGCAGAAGTCACCCATTTTCCCACATAAAGAATAATAAATATTATCAGTACATTTATTGATTTGGCGGTTGTAAGGTTTCACATTTTCATGAAAATGGAATAAAAACCATCTCAATATCAAATCTGATATCGTGTCAAGGGACAATACACATGCTGCATTGACTCGAGTAAATAATAATGCTGTTGATATTCATTAAATCCGCCCGGTATACAGAGGACAAAACACTTCATATTCCCTTTGGGTTTATTTGGACCTGTAGAGCCATTGTTACTGTCCATGCAGATGAATAGATGTCAGGAGTTTAATACTCGTTATCCCCGCCCGGTTTAGGGTAGACGTTTCACATAGAAGTCTCAAGTACTCAAATGAGGTTTTGGCATTGATTCCGTCATGCTCTGTATGATGTTGTTAAGTAGCGCAGGACGGAATCAATGGCAATACCTCATTTGTATACTTGGGACTTCTATATAAACGTCTACCCAGTTTAGATTTAGCTTGCCTCGTTCGTGATTAAAATAAACTTTGAGGTTCTACTGTGAGTTCAATAATTTTGACTGTGTATTTCATCATTTATTAAAAAAAGAAACTATTGTGAACAAAACTCATGGTGGATATGTTGCTTGGTAAGCTGTGACCTAACATCTTTGTGCAGAACCAAGATCCATAACTTATTGCTGGACCTCATTTCTATTCAATTTACCACCATGTATTTAGAAAAATACAAAAGAAAAATGATGAAATATACGGTCAAAGTTAATTGAACGCACAGTAGAAGCCTAAGGTTTATTTATTCGTGAAAGAGGTCAAGTATCTTGTGCTTTGCGTCATGAAAAAAATAGCTCAATCTTAATCGGGTGATGAGCACCTGAAACCTTTTTCACCTATGGGTAATAACAATGGCTCTGTACTTCCAGATAAAAAAGTAATTTGAAGTGCTTTATCCTCTGCATACCGAGCGGATTTACTGGATATCAACAGTGCTATTATTTGCTCAAGTCAATGCAGCATGGTGTACATCTACTGGTCACTGATATTTAGGAAAAGAAATTGTGATGACATTTTATTCATTTTCAATCAAATGTGCAACTTTTGCACTCGACATACCCCAGAGTATTGAAAGGTATAATTAGACAATAATAACTGCGCAGAAATCAGTTACTTCGCCGATATGCGTAACCAATGTCCTTATGCAAGCATTTTTCCCTCTTTGATCCCATGGAGTATCTCGCATTATCGCTGCTAATCCCTTCAACTGGCGAAAAATTGTGCATCTCTGGACATAAAAGTGCATCTCTGGACATAATAGTGACATTTTGGCCTTTGTTGGGCTTGGCAGCCATATTATACACTCACCTTGAATGTTGTCTTTCATGTATCGAGTCCTCTGCTCACTTTAATCATATTTAATCTGGTCTTATTGGCGTTATATGAATAGATACAGCTGTATGCTAGATACAGTATTTAATTTTATTAGGAATTACATTTTAGTATATTGGAAACCATCTTGGATACTATATTAAGCGAATTAAGCGAATTTCGTTATTGCTAAAACTTAAGTATACACACCAAAGCTGTAACTCTTCCTTCAAAGGTACACGAGAATCAAACATTTTACTGTATTGGCAAATTGTTAAAGCTCAGGTTTCAAGTAAATGGAGAGAGTATTGAATCCATTATTTATTCTAAACACGACGAGGTCTTGTTTTAGAATCTATAATACACTATTCTGATTGTGATCAAATTATAGATATTTGAAGGTTACATTGTTTGCTCGTGTATCGGGTTGCATATGGACACTTTTTTCATAGCTGTTTACACCATCAGTGGTGTTAAAAATATTAGGGATGACCAACCAAGCTACGATAACCAGTCATCCTTGAGCTGACAATTGTGACCCCCATTAGATCCAATGATGAAATAAAATATATAGACAAGATAACAGGATAATAACAATAGAAACAACTCTTACTTTAGAATAATAATAATAAATGATAATAATAATAATATTAATAATAATGAATAATAATGCTGTTTATATTGATGCCATCAGGTAATCGTCACAATCATGTCTCTTCATTTAGGTTTGCTGCCAGGCCAACTAGCGCACTACGTATTTGATTAGATTAGTTCCCCTAACACTCCTGGGTTAGACTGTGGGTAAACCAACTGTATAAATGTAAAATTCCGTAGTTCCTATCAGGGCACTAGGGCAATATAAATTCATAACAATTATTAAAATCATATAACCGTCTGTTCCGCAAACAAAAACTGACACAATTTCTTGAAAATTAATAAAATATCACCACAATTCCTTTCCCCCATATCAATGACCAATGGATACACTTAGAGTTCAGCGAACTATGGAGCTTAATACTGCTAAAGTATTCGCCTTTGTTACAAAAGGTCCTCGGTTCGACTTGGACTTGGAATAGATAAGAAAGCTGGAGCTGTATCTACCGATTAAGTTATCTTTAAAAACGCTTTGAATTCCCTATATCAAACCCTTGTAACTACGGACAATTTTTGAGGCCTTTGGACGATCGCATTCCCAATTAGGAAAACGAAACTTTGCACACCATACCCATGATGTAAGGATAGAAGCTAAGACTCTATAACCATATTGTGTTGAAAACCAATTTTTGATATAACTATTATCTGAAACATAGCCCAAACAAAGAGGTTCCAGTAAACAAATCCCCTCAAAGAAACAGTATTTTTAACAACTTCAACAAATATCAGTGACACCATGAAGTCTGAGAGAAATAAGGGACATTCCGGACGGCGAAGAAGCAGCAGCTGAGCAGTCATAAAATCCAGATTAGTGGTCCAAGAACTCTTAAGCAATCTCAATGTGATGGTACAACCATCTGTCCGACATATCTCGGTACCCTTTTTAATTACATGATATTGGTCTCCTGGATTGAATTATCTTGAGTGGACCATATAGTCAACCAATTGTTCAACTAATTTTTTGATAAACGATTTATGGGCAGGGAATTGAACCCCGGACCTTTCGCACACAGGGCGAAAGCTCTAACCACTGCCGCCCTGATAAACGGGGCTGTTAGCCTAAGTAGTAGTGGCTAAGCGATCCGGGCAAATGTGTTCAATAAATGAGGAGCATGTTCCCTCAGAATAGCCGGACCACGTATGCTTTCAGCAGACGTCGATGTCAGTACTGATTCTCATGGACTCATGATATTACAACTAGAATCATTTTTCATAGCACCAAATGCTCATCTTGTAACAAATAAAATACGATAATTCAATCCAATGGTAATATAATTCCTCCTTCGACAACAGGCAGTACTTTCGCTACTCTAAGTAGGTTTGCTTGATAAAAGGTTCGTCAGAACACGGTCAAAATCATTACCAACGTCTTTGAACACAGGCAGGCAGGCATGTCACCTGACATTACGAGAACAAATACAGGTAATGACACAAAAAGACGCTCAAACGGGTTAAAGCGAAAGCGTATATCACATGAGGGATTGAAATGACTTGTGTCATACCTTCCTAAATAGGGTGGGGCAAACCATGACAGCAATATTTTACAACGTAAGGCATTCAAGGAATACAACAAGTATGGCGAAACAGTTCACATCTCGAGACAAATCTCCGAGGCGTTTCTCAAGGTTTAAATTAAATCTGTAATGCCAAGGAATACATCGTAATCATATAATGTGGTCTCTGTATTTAAGGTAAGAGCATCAGTACTATAAAACTCGTCAAACATTTGTAAGTAATTTATGTATAGATAATGCTTATTCTCGAATTTAAAAAGTGTTTCACTCTTATGGAGCATATAAGGGTCTCCATAAGCTCCTACATCTACAGGAAGTAAAATCACTTTAACGTAATGCTTTTTCAAACAATGAAATTGGTTCTCTTGAGTGAAGTCCACTCTTATCGCTTTAAATAATCTTTCAATCTTACAAGTAATATTGGAGTGACATTTATTTTTACAAATTACAAAACCAACGTTTATCAACGGTGTTAAACAAGAATACACAGTGAAATGAATGATTTCTGCTACTCTCATACCATTAAAGAACAAAGATTGGCGTTCCATGGTTTTTGTTTGAACTTATTTGCCTTTGTCAATTCAGAATATAATCAATTTGGTGCGATACCGGAAATCGATTATTTTGTGCCACTTTTATGGATGGGCAGAGATTTTTTGAAGTATCTGTGCCATGTTGTCTTGAAGGCTGGTTTTTGAAGCTTTACAAAATTGCAAGATCGCTGCTAATGCCTTTAAACATTAAAAAAAAAAAAAAAAAAAAAACAAGATGAAAGTACACAAAGGAAGCCTTGTTTTCTCGATACAATCTTAAGAGTCGACAAAAATAAGTTTGAATGATAAATATTTCTTTCATTCATATTATAAACAAAACAAATTTTCAATGAATAGAGTTTGAATGATTACAAAATTGCTATCTGTCCAATCATATATAACAAGGATAATTGGTGCAATCAAAATAAACACTTAAAATCCAAAGGAAATGGTTTAGAATATTGGCATCTTGTGGCATGAAGTGGGTGGTGGCCCGATTTAAAGTCTAATACATTTTCATTATTAGAATTGCCTTCACCCCAAAAAACCCCAGCTGTAACAGTTTGGCGCCGATATTTCATCACCCGTTTTTAAATGATACCTAAAAACGTGATTTTGTAATCCCCTAAGTACGGTGTAAACTAATTGGTTCCGACCAAAGGGGCACAATTGCGCTCATAACATCCAAACCAATACATCCTTTAGCCCTACGATTTCACAAGATAAATGAGAAAATCTTACTTTTCCTCCTCTGATACCAAAATTTTTGACCACTTCCGGTAAATATGTGGTCCGGAGAGGCTATTATCGATCGGGCCATGGCCCTTTTAATAATTTTTTTAGAGAAAAATTGAATTTGGAAGCACGGTATCAAGGTTTCGTAGGACTTTGGCGTTTCATGATACTTCATGATACCATAAAAACTCTCACCTCCAGGTTATGAGGACTTTTTGCGTTTCATATACTTTCATGATACCATAAACCTCCTCCAAGTAAATTGAGGTTACTGTACGACCATGATTTTCTTCTAACAAATAACATACCCAGCTTACTGTCGATCATTTTGTTACCATTACGTAAATGTTTCGCATCTTTTAAAAGTTTTCTTTCATGAATTTGTTCCTTCTTTTGAATTTCCCAATCTTCAATGTGGGAATAACTTATTTAAAGGTGCAACTAGAGCTTTCACATGTCGGTGCCCCTAAAAAAATCGAAAAGTAAACTGATTTTTGCCCTGATGTAAAGCTTCCATCAAGAAGTCTAACATTATTAACTGAGAATGTTTCTTTGGTACAATATGTTAAATTTCTAATTTCGTATAGGACAAATACAAACTTCAGTTTATATTGAAATTATATAAGCGAATCAAAATCACCATCAACCCTTTTTTCTGGTTCTCTCTTTTGAGACATTTCTGTACCACTACAGGTACGGAAAACTATGAGTGTCAAATCTAGATGAATTGTACTATTATGACCATATTTTGGGTGTCTCAGAATCTCTCTTTTTGCAGCACCTTTAACAATTCTTTCATAGTGTCACAAACTGCTTTGTGTTCCGCAGTAAACTGAGTTATCTCTCGATGAACAAGCAAATGAGATGGAAACGTAAAAGTATGTGTATATTTTTTTGAGATAGACTGTAATCAACAAATATTGCTGCTATTCTTTTGAAAGCATATGATACACAGGGTTTTTTAACTGAACCAGATTCTTCATGTGTGAAAAAAGGAGGAAAGCTCTTTCCATAAACCACATAACAAAAACATTTTTGACATTTGAACATTGCGTGCAATTTTTTTTGTTTGTCTTTTTTCTCGGATTTCATATATCTTATTCTATTGCATTCGCAATGTATACCAGGTTCTCAAATTAAATCTCATTGGCCAATGGAATTAATGAAACTGTCTGCTTGACAGCAAGCCCCTGAAAAGTCACACGTTATCTGATGTTCACAACTTAAAATGCATAATTCATCACTAGACTGTCACTTTAAGTGTATTCTGGAAAGGTAATTGATCCCTTTAAATATGGCGCTTTCAATGGCAAGGGAGGCGGTGGCGCATTTACCGAAATATGTAGCCCTCTTTTGCGAATTGGGGACTATAGATAAAAAAAAAAAGGGGTTTTGATCGAAGTAGACTATAGTAGTATTATGTAGTAGTAGGTATGGTAGTGGTAGTAGTAGTAAGTACGAGTGGTAGTGGTAGTGGTAGTTAGTGGTAGTAGTAGTAGTGGTGGTGGTCGTGGTGGTGGTTGGTGTTGTGGTGGTTGTTTGGTGGTGGTGGTGTGTGTATCTCATTTTATTTTTTTATCGGATCATTAAACACTCTTTATATTCATGCTTTGCCTGTCTTATAATTAGAATGTGTTTTATCCATGATCATTTTATTTAGCAGAGTTCTTTTAGGGACGGTTCATTATTTACGGGGGGGAGAGAAATTGAAACTTGTGTTTGGAAATTACACCACTCTCCCTCTGCAATTAAGTTACATAACTCACCTACTTGACTCATATGTTTTTGCAATCCCCCCCACAATGGTCAACATATGTCCCAAAAAATCAAAATACAGAGACTTAGCTAGTGTGACCGTGTTATAGGTGTCTTGGTTACTGATATTAGCGAGTTGGCATTGCCACCTTTTGCAAACGCGCATGTGTCATGGACAGCACCAGATCTCCCTTAGGCAGTTGCTACCTGACTTGCTCTCAGTTTGGTCCTCGCCTTAGGCGCTCATTCAGGTCTCATGATCTTGCTGTGACAAAATCCAAGTTTCCACTTGGCCGCCCCCAGAGGAGCATTTCCCCCATTCTCTGTAAGCTAATGGAAACGCCCTTCCGGCTCATGTAGCATCACCCCAGGACTGCAGAGCTTCAAAGGGGGGTATTAATCGCTATCTATCAGCGTTACTAATTAGATGACTGCTGTTAATAATGCCCTGATTAGCCTTGACATACAAATAAATTTGAAACATACCCCCATCAGGAAAAATAAAATATATTGGTTAAGTGAAATCAAATAATTCCCTATAGTTTTCTTCCTCCCTTCAAAACAAAGAACGGCCTCTTACTTATATTTTGGTGTTACCTAAGCTGTTCATATCCCGTGTGGATTCCGTATACGATCACACACAAAACGATGAGGCTACGTAGCGACGTTTATCCAAGTTGGGGTTTTTTTGCGTTGTCTGTGATATGGTTTGAACCTTAGTACATTTTGAAAAATAATTACAAACGAGATTCAATGAGGGCAAAAGTGTATTCACACATACGAAGAGTTAGCACAATAAGGTAACAAAGGTTGAAAATACTATTGGAAAACTCATACTTTTGCACTTTATTCTAGGTCGAACTGAATTATTATTAATTCAAATTACGAAGTTTTATAAAAAATATGAATTTGTGGCTATTTTTGTAACCTACATTTATAATTGCGATACCAATTGCTCATTCGACGTATAACCTATTGTATTGCCTTTTCACTTTTCCTATCGGATTCGAATAGGCAAGGCGACCTAAACCATCGGTGATTGTCAACGAACCGTCTCTATTTTCATGGGACCCATCTTCGAAACTTTCTGCGTACCATTCACTACAACAGTTTATCTGGTATCATTCTCTTTTCAATTTATTTCAGTAGTTGTTGATTGAAACACACTTCACTGAACTGAGAAATTTATAGAAAGGTTTGTTGCCTATGTTGTTTTCTAAATTACATGTACATTGAGTATTGCAGGCACATCATCGAAAGGAAGATACAGAACAGTATCTCCGAAAGGGTAACTCAGAAAAAAAAACCCAATGTATAACAATGGGAAATGATGCTAGCCTGCTAGAAGGGAATATGGTATAGTCAACAATATTAAAAACGGATTATTAATGTTGCTCTTTCTGTTCCGATTGCATTAATCTTGTATATGAATTTATTATACACAGTTCAGGTTAAGGAGAATGCACAAAGATATTGAGTGATTCTTTGATTTGAATCCATGAGCCGCGGCGCCGAAATGGATGTACTCAAAGAATAAATACTTTTGAGGCCTTCTCCGACTTGATTGCGCACAATGCAATCAAAACCATAACTATTCCAACGTCTAAATGGATCGTGTGAATTTTTATTTTTAGCTTACCAAAGTTAAATTTTGTCCGTAACAAATATAACACCCTTATGAATTAACCGTAGATCTTATCTCAACAATGTAAAAATCAATATCCGTAATAATCTGTGGCAAACCTGTGAATAACCGTGAGTTTCTAGATATGGGAATATTGTACCAATAAGTAGGATTGTTGTGCGGAATTAGTTTGGTGAGCTAGTGCGGACATTTAGTCTTGTTGTGTTTTGTACAAACTGGATATCGCTGTACAGTGGATATTTACTCCAAGTGGATGTTCATCATTACCCTCTGGATAATATAAAATAAATGGATATTGCGGTGGTCGGTGCATGTGAATGAGTGGCCCATTGAATCTTGACGTAACACCGATTGTGAATGGCTTGCCAGTGACTGATGACATCACTACTTCACGCCAACAGGATGATTAACGGTTCCCAGTCGAAATCTCTGATCTACTATTCCCGTGACGTCTTACAACATAGGGATTGCTGGGTTGTGCACTGCATGAAGGGCTGTTATGTCGGAGCTCTGCAAATTCGCAACCTCGTTAGCTCCAAACAGAGTGTGATGAACGAAAGTGAAAATTCCTTACGAGAAATCGGCAGATTGTCCAGCCAGAGGCCTGGTCAAAATCGTTGATTTTGTAATACGATGATGTCAGTGTTTTGTTCGTATGTGATTATTTTTTTTAAGATTCCACATTTCTTAAGAATCTTTAGTGCACTGTTGATTCGTACAGAATATGTGGATTCGTGAAAAATAATCCCACAGGGACAAATTAAAACAATGACTCATAGCAATATTAATGAATTGTATAGCACTAGGTAGGCAATAACTACAGAACTTCCGGTGAACAAACTTTCTTAATTAATTGGAAGGGTAACGAACTTAATTGGGTTTCGCGCTATCAATCGTACTTGGGTAATGAGGTAAACGTACTCCGTGCAATGCACTTGTAATTGCGTTTTGACACAGGTTATTTTGTAGTGGTACTGAAGCCCGCAAGAGGTTCTGTGGTATTGTTTCAAGAGTAACTGACCCTTGGACTATCGATAAATGTTCGGTACAATGATATATTTTATAGCAAACGGTCCGTTTGTAAACTTTCATTTTTTATAAAGGATAGATAGAATATTTTCTCGTGCTTTTCCATGGTGGGCGGGAGCCTTTTTGGTATTTACGCCCAATATTCCGTCTTAAATGATGGTGAGAAGCCTCAGATACTGGAACCTTTAATATTAAGACAAAAATTCAACACGTACTACAAAAATACCTATTTGTGGGGGCAAAGCGATTTTTCGGGGTATGCTCAAAGGCGTGATTGGAAAAGCTTGAAGTAAAAAACCTCAACCTCAAAAAAGCTTATAACTCGAAAAACTACGCCTCCTAGAACATATGAACTGCATCGTGAGATCTTATGCATAAACCTAAAAAAATGGACAGAGCTCCACCGTAAATCCTGTGGAAATATTTTCAAGAAATGCATGAAAAAAATGAAAAATCTCACACTATAAAAGGCTCATATATGAAACCTGAAACTCGAGGCAACCATAAACATAATTAGGCTTCTACCTTTGTACCATTGCAGTTAAATAACTAGCTTCCGAGGACACCGCACATACAGTAAATTGGTTTTAAATTAAAAATTAATTAATGAGCTTGCACTCATTTCAAACAGATTCTGTTAATTGAAAATCTTACAATCTAGTTTTTTAATTACGTTATAAAGATATTGATTGCCATCTTTTCCTAATTTGTGTTAGGTTTTTACTGCTGAGGTTCACCCACCAAATAAATTGCCATGGTTTATGTACAAAATGGCCCTAATTAATTTAAAACGTAAAGTTTCATTAAACGAAGCGACTCAGTTGCTTTTAATTATGAATTACATTGGACTGCTAGACCTCTGCATCCATTCAGCTAAGAAGAATCCATAGTTGACCACGGAGTTTCGAAACTCTGAAGCATGAAGACAACGATGCGTTCCGATCCCCTCTGAACTGTGGCTCTAGTCAAAAGATCCTATTGGATGGGTTGTAAAATTGTACTGTAATTATCAGTAGTAAGCCTCACACACCTTTTGTCTTGATTATTTTGCTGATTTTACCTTTAAAATAATTTCTAAACACAAAAATAGGGCCCCAGGAAAGTTCCAATTCTACTATTTTTCAATTTGAAACTTAGAACGTCACTTTTTTTTCCCTTTTTCCAAAACACTTTTCGGCCAGAGGGTGCCAGGACCAGATCTATGTAGTGGTGTGAAATCACAGAACCTCTCAGATTTGTAAATCAATGAACTTAATGTCTATTTTCCAACCCATCCTTGACAAATTTTGATCATTAATTATGAATAATTTCATTTTTTAATGAAACTGAGCAGAAATTAATGTTGTCCTCTAAAACATGCATATAAGCTATTACTGGAGATTTTCGTGGGGGGGAGCTCACGTAACAGCCAGAATAGGAGAACAACAA
>JAMKCH010043477.1:0-12925 GCA_023653785.1 Ophioderma brevispina
CAGTAGATAGTAAGAAATATGGATTCAATTTCTGTAAAAAACTACTTTGTTGTAGATTGCATCGACCGACTGCTATGTCAGTAAAGAATCTGTAAGAAATAGATGGATGTCAATTTCTGAAAAACACTTTTGTGTTAGATTTTGCAATCGACGGACCTGCTATGTCAGTAAGATAGTAAGAAATATATGGATCAATTTCTGTTAAAAAACACGACACAAAACACAGAGCAACAACGCTCACTTACACAAGCGAAAATAAAATAAAGCACTGGGAACAAGGAAAGAAAACAGCACAACCGTCATTCTGTCTACGACAGATTGCAGTCGATTGCCGGCAAAATCAAAACGTTAAACAATATTGTCGACTCATCAGTGCGCCCTCCTAATCTCATGTTAATCCTTTGAGACAAACTAACGGCGACTAAGTCGCCGATCAAAATTACTAACATGTCAATTTTGGCTTAAAAAATGTAAAAAGTCTTCATTTTCCTGGGGCACATTCAGAATTTAGCATGGCAATGTATAATGAATGAGTCGACACAAGGCCTATAGGCCTTGTTGGTGTTTTAGATGGCTTTCCATGATCACCGCAAACATTTGGAGGCCACCTCTAAAGATAACTGATTAGTGTTACAAACGTTATACAAAACTGCGCCAGGTCCCAAAGGGTTAATATTTTGATGAAAAGGTCCCAAATTTAGAGAAATGGGTTAACAAGAAAGCCATTGTGGTGATGAGATGTAAAAAAAACAAACAACAAGAAGGACCGTTTTTTGGGGGGGGGGGTGGTTCGGTTCCCTTTTACCAAAAAAGAGTCCACTTTTTCAGATTAGTCCCGTCACATCCCAAATAAACCTGTATACGGTCCGGACGTGTCGCAATGCATTTGTCCAGTCAGACGTTGCAATTTGTTCACTGCCTCAATGGTCTGCTATACTAAATTTGGCCCATATCAGCTCTTTCAGGGTTCAAGTCATAGTGGTATAGGGAGGTCACCGTACCATTCATGGCCGGTATTTTATTAGCAGAATTGTCAATTTCATATTTTTGAGCTCGTGGCTTATTTTTCTGATGACATGAAAATGCGATCTTTTCAACCCTTCTTGCACTTCCTGTTTTGCTATTGGATGTCGGGAAGTATAGTTTCTCATCTTTGACGCTATGATAACTTGCCGTATCATAATCTTTGGGTATATTGGAGAATAAATGTCTTTTCATCCATCTTAGAAATGTTTAGCGTTCATCTCGTGAGATATCTCCTGATGCGTTTTTGGCGGACAAAGCTGAGAGTTTGGCTGCGGGAACCAAACATCTAACATTCCAGCATGCAGAATTATTAACTAACGCTGATGTCCTTTACCACCACTGTGTTGGGAACCACCATTTCCAATTGGCTACTGTATTCTAAATGGAAATGGATAGTTTCAAATGGATATTCTTAAACAGCATGTGAAAATGAAGCGAATTTCACTGGGATGATGAGCCCGGGTTCAATTCGTTTATTTGAACCCAAGTAGTACGCGTGCGTATTGATGTTTTGTTAGGTTGAAAGCCGTCACGTTGCATACGATTTGCCACGTTCGCGCGCGCCCTGCCAACGTTGCGTGGAGAACTCGGCCTCGGCCTGTTCTTCCACTTAAAACAATGGTATCGCCTTGGGTTCAATTCGTCGTAAAAGAGTACCGGTTCCCAAGAATCATACAGCTTATTCTCTAAGTTTTCAAACCCACATTTCCAGTTGTGTATAGGTATAATATTACATTCTTAAACCGCTGTGAAAATTTAACAATTTCATTGGCTGATGCACTGGTTCAATTAGTTAATTGAACCCAGGCAGTTCGCGCTGCGTATTGAAGTGATTTTTAGTGGTGTGTAAGGCGCTCGCGTCATGTGCGTTTTGCTACGGTCGCGCGCCGCATGCCAACGTTGCGTCTCGGTGCGTTATGATCGTTGCGTTCAACGGGTTGTTCGATGTTGTCACGTGGTGGTGGCAGTCCTTTGTGTTGATTTAAAGCCCGTTTTTTTTAAAGCATCGAGAATTAGGTTACAAGAGACCTTTATATGGATAATAGCTGTTTAACACTTAACTGCATAAGGGGGGGGGGGGTCCTAGGGACCCAATTTTTGTTTTCAGCGGCCGATTTTAACGCTGCAATATATTTTGGTTTATATTTTTGTATCGTCTAACTTTTAGTGCGCTTGCATTGGTTAGTTAGGGAGCCAATTGATCTTGAAACCGAAATATTTTGCCCGGGGCTGCTCTAAAAATTGTAGTAGGGGACATATTGGGATCAGAAAACTGATGTGGGATTATTTGCAACGATTGTGAAAAAAAACAAAATAGAAAATCCAAGGATGGCGCCAAAAATGGCCGCCGATTTGACTAACCGAACCGGTGTTTTTAGCCGGGAATATTGTAGTCAATCTGAAGAGAAAAAATTATCTACCGCTTGATATAAAATTTGTGAGTTTAAGGACTTTATTAAGGTTACCTATTTGGGAAAAAACAAATCCACATTTTTTTTTTTGGCATGTTTAACCAAAAAACTTAAATATTTGTGTCTCATGTCCTTTGATATGGCCAGACCTAATCATCAATTAAGCCAAATTTTTTTTTAAATTAAGTTTACAATTAAGACAATTTGTTCTATTAAATTGGACTAAAAACACGTGTTAGTCATATCAAAATTACAGTGATGTACATTATTCAGAACCGGAGTTATTCTGTAACGAAGTCATCAATGAGGTACAACAGGGAAGTTGGTTTTACTGCGCACTTTTTGCTAAAAGTGATCATAATGTTTTTGATCATGCAGAAAACTTCATGATCAAAAAGCCTCTCACTTGAGTACACATTATACACTGTTAAAATGTCTTTAAAAAAAACTTCGTTTTGACTTTCAGCCGGGGACTCAAAACGGGCAAAAAAAGGAAACCCCACCCCCCAAAAATAAAAAAAATAAAAAACGTTGTTTTAACTGTGGTGAGTTCCCAGCTGCCAGTCAAAACGATGTTCTTTTACTGATATTTTAAACAGTGTAGGTGTACTTTTAAAATACAATGCAAGACTAGTTATGTCTGATACAGTTAAATGGTAAAGGGAAATAACTTCCCTTGATATGACAGTGGAAACGTTATCAAAATGATGTTAACAATTCATAAGAAAGCTGAAAGGAAAAAGAAAGTTATCAAATATTTATGATAAAAAACCAACATGATTTTTTTATACGTGCCAAAGCTCGGTGCGTTGGAAGACGGAAAAAGAGTAGTAGGTATTTTCTTTAATTTAGAAAAAAAAAAAAAAACACCGAGCAAAAAATAATTCGAAACATTATTGTGATGTGATGAAATTTCAGAACCTAAAGTTGGGACATTCTTAATGATGTAAAGCTGTTTTTTTTTTAAATAAAATCTTATACATTGTGTTAAACAATATTAAGAAATGTGACATTGAGCTTCAGCCTTTTGAAAAACCCTTTAGTGATAGTAGGTTAAACTGTGAAGGTCGATTAACCACTTAACTGCTAAGGGGGGGGGGGGGGGTTCATAGGGACCATTTTTTTGTTTTTTGGCCGCGTTTTTTAAAGCTACAATATATTTGTTTATATTGTTGTATTTGTCGTATCCTTTTAGTTGAGCTGTTATTGGTGCAAAAAATTCAAATCCATCGCGTCGTTTTTGCCGTTAATTAGCAGGGTCCCTTGGAAGTGCCCCCCCCCTCGTGGGCACTAACGGAAGTTGCCCATGACAAAAATTTAAAACTTAATAGACGTTACTTGAGTCTGCTTTTTCATTAATGCATACACCCTGCGTGACATAAACAAGAAAATAGTAATCAAAAAAAAATCTGGGAAAATATAGTAGGCCAATGGTGTAATAATATTTTATATACATGAGTATGCGGTTTACTAGGAACTTATGGTAAACTAGACAAGTAAACCTAAAAAATATAAATGGCACGTGACATTCTATTTCTGTGCTTTATTTTTAATGTTAAATATAGTTCATCCGTCACATCAAAGCAATCAGCAAAAAGTCTAGGTGAATCAGTTCCGTAGAATGCAGAACGAATTATGTCTTTTTCGCACATTTTGACGCACATTTTGCCCTCCTAGGTTTTCTACTGACAATTTTTAAAGTTTTTATTTTTCTAATTGTTGGAGTCTTTGAATTCCTTCTAACTGTGGACGGAATTTCAATCTAAAAATTCCTTGGGAAAGTGGTTATCTAATCAATGGGGTCCCTAGGAGACCCCCCCCCTTATGCACTAACGGGAAGTGCCAAACCCCTTATGCAGTTAAGTGTTAACGACATGGGGAAATGTTGGAAAGCTGTCGGGTCATTGCCTAACGATAAATCTCCGGGAACTGATGGTTTAACAATCAGGATTTTAAAATCTTTTTGGAATGAAATAAGTGGGCGCTCTTGAACTCTTAAATATCCATGTCAGTTCCCAAATGAGAGGTATTGGGAGTGAATAACATCTTGGCTAAAAAGGACCAAATCTTTGATTGTTCTGGAAAACGAAGGCCCCATCTATTCTGAGACGTAGCTTATAAAATTGCTTGAAAACTGTATGAAACTTGTCCTTGACGATATTATACATCATGAATCAGACCGGCTTCCTTCTTAAGGGTCGCTATATTGCCAAATGTAGATTACTTTTGGGGGGGGGGGGGGGGGGGGGGGGGGGGGATATCATTATTTTACAGATTTTGAGAATATTACTGGTTTTTGCTTTGTTATTGATTTGAAAAAGGCATGTTTGATAAAATTCGTTGAATTGTATAAATAAATTCTGGTAAGATTTGGTTTTGGCCCCGATTTCCAGAGATGTGATTTAATACTAAATATATAACTGAGCTGAAGACTGTCTTATAAATAATGAGTATGCCTCTCATTTCTTAACCGGTCTTCGTCAAGGTTGCGGTTTGTCGCCTTTTTTTTATGTTTTTCAGTAATTTTAAGAAGTGAATTCCTTGTATCAGGAAAATAAAGGTATAAGATTGTCTTCTGCATCCGTGATGATTTAAAGATTATGATATTAAATAAAGTCAGCTATCAGATGAACCCTATTATATATTAGGAACGCCTACAAATGACGCTTTAAAGGAAAACATTGGAGCTTTTGGATAATTTTCAGTATATTTTCCTGGTTTCTGCATATACGCTATAATAAAAGCCACTTATTATCTAATTGATAATTAAAGTAAAAATAAGCATTAAAATATCTCGACTTAAAAAAAAGTGTTTTTCTAACTTAATTGTCATATCTTCGAACGGGAATTGAAGGACAAGGTCATCTTTGTAACAAGGATGTTCTCAAAAAAAAACGATTGATATTAGAGAGATTGGGGATAAAAGCAATTAAAGACATACGTAATTGGACTATGCATTGACTAGAATAATTGCCCCCTTGCCCCCCCAGGAGAACTTAATTAAAAGGGGGAATCTTTGGTGCACAGTGCACAGTTAGCAAAAAATTAGTTTTTTCCTTTTTAGCCAATGACCCCCCTTAAAATTAAACCAAGTTGCCAGTAGGGCTAGTGCATTATCTAGTTTTCAAATGCTTAGTTCAATAGTATGTTTTAAAATTAGCTTTATCCCTCTCTTTAAGATAATGTTTTTGAGAAATCCTTGCTACGAGGATTATTATATCGTTTAAAATTCACTTTAAATATATTGGGCAAATTGTTAGTTCAAAACACTGTTTTTCCAAGTTTTAGTAATTTAAGAAATGCTATTTTATGTCTATTAATTGGTTAGAAAATAATGCTTCAATTTTCACAATAATTGGTAAATCTAGAGATCAAAAGCTTATGTCACTTTTTGAGATATGAATATTTTTTAACTTGAAAAAAATTAAATATCGCAGCTGAGAAAACAATTAACAATACATAAGAAATATGATTAGAGATTTCAGTTTGCGAAGTTACATTTTCGATCATAACTTTTGAAACGGAAGATCCGATTGTCGTCAAACAAAAAGCAATAGAAAGGTATTTTTCCTCAGTTTCAATATGTAGTGTTTATTTTTAGCCCTCTGAAGGGGGTGGTATGGTAAGGTTAATCACCTTAAGCAATACAAATTGTTCATGTGAACAAAATAGAACATGTGAATTGCGTTTCAAACATCCATTTGATTTAGGTATGCATATTTCCATCATATGAAAACATTGATGTTTAACTTCAAAATCAGACTTGGTGATATAAAGAAAACCCTGCAAATGTGGAAAATGAGAAATATTACCCTGTTGGCTAAGATTAATTTGATAAAACTTTTGCTGTGTCTAAAATTTTATCTCCTTTTTCTTTAGTCCAACCCTCCAAGTGCTTATTTTTAAGGAGAGCTTGATAGTATTTTGTATATTTTTGGTGAATGGTGTATCAGATAAGAGTAAGAAAATGATCTTCCTACCCTGTCAAAGGGAGGTGGACGTCTGCCGGATGCAGATCATTTGTAATGTTCTTTAAAAAGTGCCTGGATCAAACGGTTTATGATAATCAAACGATGCTAATTTGGAAATTGTTGTTCCATAGATTCAATTCAGGCGTGGCGGTTGATTGCATTATTTAAATGTAATTTCAGAACACTAGTTTTTATAAATAGAACATATTAAGAACCCTTTTGTTAAACGATAGTCTGAAATGCTGGGCTACACAATCGTTTTAAGAAACCAGATGAGACCAGTTTTCATGAGATTGTTGGTGTGTATAATTATTTATTAATATTGATAATAAGGTGTTCTTTGGAAACACTCGTTAGACCTGGTATTAGGGTTGCAAAAGTCCCGGGGAATTTTCAGAGTGGGAAATTCCATGGGAATTTTGGGAATTAACGGGATTTAGGGAATTTTAGAAATTTTAGGGAAAAATTGAAATTTTCCAAAACAATCTTTTGAAACGATACAAACTATGAGGGCCTTTTGTTCATTTTAAGATATTACTCTGTACAATTGAAAGGTAAAGGAAGAACCTACAGCATGTTTTAAAAATATGAGAAAATGAATAACAAAAAAAACGTTGTTGGAGTCAGTTTATTTGCCTATTCATAGCACCACCTGATTTGTTAGTTTAATATTCTGTAAACCAACCACCATGAGTTAACCTTAGATTTATCTCAAATCAAATTAACTGTATTAGTTTCGGTACCGCAACCCTATTGTATCCCATAGTTCTACATTGGGTTGCGGGCAATATGGGATCCCGGCGTAAAAGCTTATGTCTTTCAAGAAGCATTATGCATGCAGACGTTTGGTCACACATAGACCCATTGAGCAGTACTACAGGGATTAATGTTAACTTAAGGCACTTTGGGGTCTGTAATATCAATGCGTTACTCATGTTTGGAGGAAAAACTCGGCAATTTCAATCCGCTTCTATCCAGGATTCTATCGCAGCAGCGGCCATGTGTTACATCTCACGAGGTATCATAAACGACGCTCAATTTGGGCCACTGACTTGTGGAGAGGTCAGGTCATTTGGCGTATCGGCTGTGACAGGCCGCGATCCCCGTGTTCAATTTTCACGTTCGTTCAACATGTTTTTGGAGCTTAAGTGATTGCGAATATTGCAGAATAACCAGCAGGGACATCATGATGAAATGAACACGGTCCATCAACTCGACTGTGGCTAAGACAATGACATCACAGGATTAGCAGTCTAGCTCAGAAGTGTAAATCATTTTGTACACTAGACGCAGTGAATTTTATCAGTAAAAGATTTTCATTAATGAGTCTTCGTATAACTAAAAGAATTTAGAATAATGTGTACTCTAATTGTTCAAATTCTGTTTTGAAAAAAAAAATGTATTTCCAATGGGCGGCGCCGGGCTAGCGCAATTCACTGTGCCACGGGCCTGGATGTAACAACAATCGATTGCAATGCGCAACATTCAATGAAATTTGACAGCCAAATCCCGGATGGTAAACGAAGGCAAGCGCGACTACTTGATAAACGTGAAACTGCAGCCGAGTGTCGGTACTTGGGTAAGTATTTCATGAATTTTCGGATGTTACCCTAACAATTTCACATAGTTTCAGTCATAGAATGGCATTGTGGCTTCACTACTGTTGCTTCACTACTGTGCGGAGACGTTTAGGAAACTGTAAGTGCTATTTCTAAAAAGGAATTTTGAAGGCCACATTAAGTGGTCATTGTCCCGTTACGAAAAAATCGGATTCGTAAGGGTAATTGATCGACCACTAACTTCTTAAATGGTTTTGATCTGCGTCTAAACAAGCACAAAAACCATTTTCAGCCAATTCAACTGATTTCAGATATTTTGGAAAATCTCATCTTTCCACAATTTTTTTATTTGTAGCACCAAAATGGTTTAGATTTGTGTAATATAATAACCCAAATGCTTAGATTAGGGTCTCCATGCTATTAAAAAAAATGGACATTGAACAGCCTTCGATTCAAAGAAAAAAGTGGCATTAATATCATTTTACAGCAGGACTAATTAGAAGTTTATACTTTAATAATGGTGTGACTATTCCAGGTTGTTATTGAAATGTTACACATAATTTGTGTGCTTTAAGGTATCATAAAAATTGAATTTAAATAACATTTGAACAATTTACATTAAATATGTAGATAAGTCCTTCAAAGTTTAGTAAAAATTTTGGATTAAATGCGCGGTCTGGGTCAAGGGCGTCTTGCCAGCTTTTAGAGAAACTACTAATTCTAATGGAGTTTAATTTACTTTAGGGCTAAACCAAATGATGCACTCTTAAAAAACATCGATTCAAATTACTAGATATCTAGTTGGAGGGATGCTTAATGAAACTATTAAAATTGCCAAAGTTCAAATGTAAAATTCAAAGGTTCCCTAACACAAAAATGTATTTAAAAATACTGTCAAGTATAGTCACCACAGAAACAAGACCATTACAAATATTTGTGGTAATGCACTTAGGATTGTGCATTTGACCTTTGACGATTTTGGCTAGATTCGATCAAGTGCCCTGACTAAAATAACTTATGTCTGATAAAATCTGAAAAGAATACTGTAAAGCTAAAAGCCTTAAATTATTAAAGGATTTAGTGTCTTGCTAAATCAGAACATAAAAAAAATCAAAAATCAGATTTTTGCATCTCTGTAACAAGTCCTATACATGTAGGTGTCCTAACATACTCTACACCCTAAGGACAAAATCAGATATTTTAGTCATTACTGTCTTACGGCACTTACCCCAACACGTAATTGAATGGAGATTCTTATCTTTGAGTACTTTTGTTTTCTTCCTTTTCTATAAATTTTCATGTGAAAACTATAGCTTAATGGGAATTCTAATGACTTATCCTACACTTTTAATCTATTCTTGCAAAATTGCAAAGTTTGAATCTTTCGGGTGATCACTGATATGCCTTAATTTGGCCTGACAGTAGCAGTATGTCATATTCTTAATTAGCACAAAACAGTACATAATTGAAAGAAAGCCTAACAAACATGTTTTTTCTTATTTTTTCCGGGGGTGGAGAAAAATGTTTTAAATTGTTTAAATACTTAAAAATGCAACAAAATTGAAATTCTCCGAAAATTTCCAATTTTCCCGGGCCCTTCAAAATTTCCTCGGAAAGTTTCCGGGAAAGTTTCCAAAATTCGCGCGGAACTTTCCACCCCTTTGCACCCTAGATCTGGTATTGTGTATTGGATAATTTGAATTGTTGATTGAATGGTTAAAAAGCGGCAGGATAATTCTCTCGCAATCTATAAAATGGTTCCAGTATTACAAAATCAGATCGCCATTCCTAGAGAATGGAAGTACGCATTAAATTACAATGTTCATGCTGACACCCTGGATTGTTTCGGTATCTACCAATTGTTTGCTATATTGGGGAGTAAGAATAAAAATAATTGTTAAAAAACAAGTTCTTGATAGTACCGCCACTCCAAAGAGAATTCTTGAGACATGGAAAATTTAATTCATAAGTACAATCAAACTTGGTCAAACATCTTTATTGTGGCATATACAGGGTGAGTAAAACATGGACCCGGAATTGGTCCGCTATTTTGGAATTTTAAATAACAATACTAACATATGTGGTTATCATCCGAAAGCCTAATCATTATCTTTAATTTTATGCAAAGATAATTCCAATTCTTAATTATAGGCCGAGCTACATTCTTTTGAATTAAGTAGTCAGCTTTTCCCCCTATATCCATGGATACCCATTTGAATGCACGGCGCAACTAAGCAAATGACTACCAAAAATGATAAGGGTATGTATGTCATATTTCGTCAAATAAATGGTATCTTAAAGGTGTAAAAGGTTGCTAATGATAGTTTTATTTGCAACACTTTTTTCAAGAGTGGCATATTTTGGTCGACAATATAGACAATACTCTAAACTGCCAAAAAGGTTTCACGTTTGAATATGGTATGATGTCATTCAACTCCTCCGAACGATACATGTATCAATTACTTTATTTTTCAAATGATTGTAATGATATGCGGGTGTAAAGGTCATCGATGGCAAATTGTGCCAAATTTTATGGGGTAAAAATGACTTCTCAGTCAATAAAAGCCCGATTTTCTTCTAGACACTGATTTCCTTCGCTGAACGCCGTTCATTTTAATGTTACTCCTGGACAGAGCGCAAACCATAACTTATCCAAACGACCGTGCTTAGATTAACCTACCGATGCGACTGATCTTTTGCAGAAATTAAAGATAATGAACTTCAGAGTGATACCACAATGTTAGATATTTTTACTTAAAAACTAAAATGGCGGACACAATCAGGGTCAAGTTTTTTTTTTACTACAATGTAGATGCGCAATAGACTCACAAACTACGAACTTCATTTCAAAATTTCTCCAACAGAATTATTGCTAAACAAAGATTTTTGTTTAAAAATGGGCCTATAGACAATAATGAATTATCTTGATTCATATGATATGTGACCCCGTACCATCTGCGGAGGTGAAAAATTCAATGAGGCGCAGGGGTTTCTGTTAATCATGTTATTGTTGAGATGTTAAAGGCCGGAAATACACTATTGTGCGTTTCCATACATGACCTGAAATTGTATTAACAAACATACCAACAAACACCAACACTCAACAACGGAAAGTCTTATTTAAATTCTGTTTTCGCTTCCGATAGCCGAGGACATAACGGATTTTGCATTATCATGCGCCATTAATTTGACAAAGCTGATGGTCTAAAAGCTCTCGAACGTCACTGAACATACATTGAGGAATTTCCAAAAATCTCCCCAAGCTGTTGTACAGAAATATGACGTCACCATTCAGTAATGAGAGTAATGAGCGGCGCTCTTCATTGTAATTGTATTGAAGAAGTGTGTACGTGTCTAGAGCATTATTTTTCTTTGTAGGATCGTCAAATCCTTGGATAGAGGTGTTGTCGTGGATAAAATGGGACATTAGTTCAGTATGGAAAATATATTTTTTGTCTTTAACTATGTATTCTCACGTGCCAATTTGTCGTATTATTGCTAGCCAAGCAATTCAATAATAGTGTAAATTGTTAAAAATGGCACTCCTAGATTTTTAAATCTAGTATTAAAATACTTTGTCTTCCACAATATTGAATGTACCATCAAAATGGAAGAATTAAGTGCTTCAAAAAAATAAACTACCAGTCCCGTATCAATAAATGGCGAGTTTTAATTATGGTCAGGATAGCTTTTACGCATTTGATGCAATAATTCTAGGGCTCGGCGCACTGAGCCGAGGATGTCGTACTATATGAAGGGATAATTTCGGCCATTGGGGATTTTTTTTATTAATGGATACCCCATCATCCAAGCATAATACAATATTTCTGGTTTGCCTGGACATTTTAGATTTTCAAAAGGTGTTTTTAAGTGATCTCTGTGCGCCTGGGTTGTTTTGGGGATATGTTTTGGTCAGGTTAATCTTTAGCCCCTGTGCGGGTGCCCCATATATGTATGTACCTGTCGGATTTTGAGGTAGACACTAAACACATCTTTCATGGGATGTCAGTTTAATATGTCTGTAGGTATTTTTGATGTTTGTTCTCTTCCATGTGTGTGTATAAAGGCAGTAGTAGATAAAGAAAAAAAAATTAATATGGAAATCACAAAAGCAAGTCAACATTTTTCAATTGTATCATTCATTATCATTCATTCATAATTCATCACCAGGCACAATGTCATGTAATATCATTTTCACCATTTCGAGATTGTTCAAGGAGTTAATCTGTATAGGTTTTTTAGAGTGCACTAAAAAAGCTTTTAAATCTCCAATAACTGCTTTCTTAACTTTGTTAGAATAACTGATTTTGGTAACGAATGCCCTGATATTTTTTATGCCATCTGCGTATGATATCAGGTCAAATTTGTGGGGGAAAATTCTGAATGCATGGTGTATTAATGGTTTTGACCGTATTAAAGAAATATAAATATAAGAAGTCCTTTTTTTTTTTAAAAAAAATGCTAAAAAAAAATACATTTTTAACCTATTTTCTACACTTAAGGGTAGTGTCAACCCTGGTGCTTTTGTTTTTACACGAATTTCTGATTTTTGCAACCATTTTAACATCAAACTGTGTTCTTAGGTTACCAACAAAGGTTAGCCGCTGCAGACAATCCTGAGCTGTATTTTTCCCAATTTAAAAACAATTTATAGGTATTTGACATTTAAAGTCACAAAACCGTTGGTCTAAACGGCGGGAATTTAAGCACATTTCACGCCGTCAGGCGCAAGGCGCACCATCGCGTCGCGCGGGTGTGAGTTGTTGCTGCGTAAGCAGCGTCCGCGTGTTTTAATATACTTTGCGCGACGCCATCTTGGAAAAACGAAAATAATATTTGAAAATTTAAACAAAGCGCTAATTTAGACCAGATGAATTTCAATTCTTATAATTTTGGAGTTGAGAGACAAAATTTGTTTGATTCAATAGTGCCTAATCCATAAAATAAATCACAAAAA
>JAMKCH010043478.1:0-61595 GCA_023653785.1 Ophioderma brevispina
TCATGTCATTGAAGTTTTGACCTTATTTTGACGTTGGACTCAATCACCATAGGTCAAAGAGGTGTAGTTTTGTGGAAAAAAATTGCAGTAAGTTTTCTGAAAGTTTTAAATTATTCATTTTGAGATACAGTACTAGAAACCTCACACTTTACAGTGGAAAATTGTACATGTGCCTTCCTGCTATCTTCTGGCAACACAAATAGTTGTGTATTTTAGAAGTGGTAATAGCATCTGCTAGTGCCCTCTACCTTATCAACACTTTTATGTTACAACTATGTCAATAACAGCACTTGAATCCATTGTACACCAATGTATCATTACCAAGGAAGTTGCATTTGACAGTTTTCTTCTCAAAACATGGTCAAAGGTCACATGGGTCATTAAAGGTCAATCTGTGTACAACCCAAGTAATTAGCCAGTGGTTCTTTTGAGCAAATATGGTGGCAATTTATAGATTTTAATAAAAGGTGTCAAGGGTAATGTAGGGGTCATTAAAGGTCAATACACACTGTATAATCTTGAGCCAGTGGTTCGTTTGAGCATGATTGAACATAATACCTCATTTGCTAAGGAAATTGCATTTGACATAAAAATAGAGTCAAGCTCACATCAGGCTCATTAGCGGTCAATCTGTGTCCAACCTGAATGAGTTTTGGCTGGTTATACCAAAAATGACATTTAATAGTTTTAACCACATTAATTCAAAGGTCACATATGGGTCTTTAGATATCAACCTGTGTACACAACTGGTGAATCTTAGGCCAGTGATTCTTTTCACAAAGTATGAAGTTAATCAGTCAATGTGTATAAGAGTGAACAAGAGCTCGACAGATATTTATATAGCTATTGAGGGGAATAAGAGTGGAAAACACAAATACAATTTCACAGATGTGACCTTGACCTGCAGATCTGCATCACATACCAAATGTTGTGTTAGCCAATCTGGTCCTTTGGTGCAAGAGTTGTCATTTCCCTCAAAACTGCCTCAAAAAATCTTGAAAAAGGCCAAGATCTTCCGGGGCTTGTGCCTGAGCCCCTCCCCCCAAAAAACATTCTTGAAAAAGATACATATTGTAAGCAAAATTCCTAAAAATTGTGTATTTTTTTTAACCAATAGACCCTTATGAATGGGTAAGGGTTTCAAGTCCAGCTGCACACCCTCAACCAAACCAAAAATAAATCTGAGTAGTCCTCTCCCATGGAGAACAGGCAAGTTACTTCAATTGTTGTGTAGTCCAAGTTTACCAACTCTAACTTCTGTATAGCATCTATTTGTAAAGAATATTAAAGCAGTGGTCTATGATTTCTGACATAAGATATTTCCTGTTTTTACTCCGAAACAAAAAGATTATGCCTCAAACAAAGTCATCAAATTCAAAAAGTCCTAAAATTGACAAAGGACTTGAAAGCTGACTCTTTATACATGTACAAACCATGCCTGGAAAAAGTAGGGAACTCGGGAACCTGGTTCCAGGGAAATTTTGAATTTGGTGAGGGAACTTTTTGACATTTGGATGAAGTTTGTGCATTGTTGAAGGAAATTTTACCAATATTGGAGGGAAATTTTGGTGGTTCCCGGAAAAGGCTCATTATTTCCAGCCCTGTGTAACCACCATGTTACGATTGGAGATCCCCAATTTTGTAGTGCTTGTTTTAAAAGCTCCTTGTAATGAACATTTAGACTCCGAAAGGCAATAACTTTTGATCAATTCTGTGAAAAAACAGGCAAAACATTTCTGTGGAGAAAAAAATATAGAGAAATATAGGGATTTTGGAAGTTTATAGGGAGAGGGTAAAAAATATAGCAAATATAGGAATTATAGGGCCGCTTGTAGCCCTGCTAATCTTATTGCATCAAAAGCAGGAAAGGGCCATTTACGAGTAGGTCTATATATTGGCTGAATTATGGCAAATTTGTAAAAAAAAATGCCAACAAGACACCACCGATGGTGATCTCTCTCTCATGTCACCCTGCTAGAGCAGGCAACATACTAATCAACATACACATTAATTTTGAATACTTTTCACAGATATCCAAGCTCAAACCAGCAGGGCCGTATTCAGGATTTATTTTGGGGGGTGCTGGACTTCGAAAAAGTGGACTTTTTTTCAAAAAGTGGGCCTTTTTTGTTAAAAGTGGACCTAACCCCTAAAATGGTCCATTTTTGGACTTTTTGAACATTTTATCACAAAAAAATGGACTTTTGTGTCAAAATTCCTCTAAAATTCTCTAACCTTTTTCTCAAAATATTCAGCAAAAAGTGGACCCCCGCGTACGGGCCTGCAAACCAGTGTATTCTTGTAAAACTTACCTTAGTTACAAAATAAAATATAGAATAGAGGAACACGTAGAACGCTGAGCCTCCAGATACAATGAACGATCGCCACCACCAGTGGTAGTCCTGCAGGGAAGATATTAGTTAATTAGTAACCAGCAAATGATTTCGGGAGTTCTAATATGTGACGTCCTGAATCGATCCACTCTCATCAATGTTGGCAAATAATGGAACTTAATTATGCAAACAGTCATGTCTGCAGAATCTATGCTTTTAAATGTTGAAATTCCCATAGCAAAGTTATGGACCTCTTAAAAGGAACAAGGCTTTTCTACTTTCCTTCGTTTTATTTTTACCTATATCTCAATCTCAAACTCTCCCATTTGCGCAAAGATGCCTCATTCCGCTCGGCTGAGGGCTTCGCCCACGCACCTTCGCCAATCCTGTCACGTTTGTGGTGCAAAACTTTGAGACATCTTTGATAAAGACTAATATTAAAGCCCAATGCTTTGATAGACTTCTGAAGTTTACATTCACTTTGGAAACATGCTTATCACAGACAGGTACATTACTGATTCCAGTCATCACTTCACTAAATGACTGAATACGTCAAATCTTACACAAAACAATTTAGGGATCTCTGAGGTCAGTGATTTGCAACAAAAAGAAGGATTGCAAGAAGTTCATTGTCTATTTTCAAATTCAATTAGGGATTCAAACATGTTACAGAGTGGTTCATCATAAATCAACAACGATGCATCCATGCGTCCACGTATTTTTATCCTACGAGAGCGGCTTTAGCCACCCGAACGGGATAAAAATACACGGACACATCGGATGCAGAGTTGTTGATTTGTGATGAACCACTCTGTAACATGTTTGAATCCCTTTCAACAAACAAACTTATTAATATCGTGTATAGGGGAACATAATTATTCTCACTATAATACTAAAATGTTCCCAGTTCACGGAAATCTTTCCTCGTTAAAATATTCTAGAAAAATCTAAAAGCGATAGTTTTGGCAAGTTTGTTGCTTTGCAGTTTGAACCTGGTGTCCTAGCGCGTACTCAGAGTTCCAAACGTGACGAATAGTGCGTCGACTTAAGCGTACCGCGTAAACGCACTTCCGTGGACACTGCGCCGGGCGTAACACACTAATTTGCATATCAACTGTGGGTTGATAACGATTAAACAACGGAACGCTCCTGTACAAGGAGATACGGTGAGTTGTTGAATATGTACTAACCTCTCCACATAGCTGGAAGTATACCATTACAATGGATATTTGAGCACACGACACCACCAAGATGACAAATACCAGGAATAAGAAACCAAACAAATAGTAGAATTGATTCTCCCAAATAGCCTGTGGAATAGACGATTACAATATATTATATCTTATTTTCACATTTCAATGGTTAATGAAAAATTGTCCATCTTAATTGTAAGATTTAAGACAAAAGCCTCACACTCAAAGGGAAATCCTAGTCATAGCTGTACATTATTAGAGGTCAATTTGAGTTTTCAATTCCTAGAAAACTATCAAAACTGAGTTTAAATTAAAATCAAATTACTACTACACAGACCTATGTACATTTAATTGTCCATTGCTTAGGTCTAAGAATGTTGTACTGGCATGGTAAACATGCCAATACCCAACCTTCCTGGATTCTGAAAAAAATCTGCATACTATAGAACACTAGGTTAAATTACTATTTTATTACCATCATACTATCTATACCTCCCTTATTCCAAAGTTTTTAAGTAGAAGACCTAATGGATCTATTTTTTTTTCTAGTGTATTTCACAAAACAATTTTTTTAAAATTCTTTAGGTCACTACTATCTTTGGCCCATACTCACAAAAAACTTAGTCCCGGCTTTAACTTTAACTCTTAGTCCAGGACTAAGTCTACCATGAAGGATGCCTAAATTTTGCTTCTTTCCTATATTAGTTTTTACTGCTGCAAATATGAAAGTACAGGAAGACACTCAGAGCTGAGAACTTGCCTATTTAAAGTTGTTTATCTTTCATTTCTGTTTAAAAAAATAAAGGGTCCTTCCTCGACAGACTTAACCCTGAACTAAGAGTTAAACCAGAACCAAGTTCTTTTGTGAATACAGACAGGCCTTTGTGTTTGGTCTCCACAAAGTGTATAAAAAGTTTTCAAGTGGGTAAACTGTCTAATCACTAAAAGGTTAAGTCTGGCAGGCATCACTAACTTCTGTTAATTACTTTGGCGAAGTCATTAAATGAAATATATTTTGAACTGCTTTCAATTATTTTTAACCTTTAGAAACCCATGTGATTTACACTTGGGTTATGATCAGAGGGCGTTTTGAATCAATCCCATGATGCATTGCAATGTGCAATGTGCTATACTGTACTGTACTGTACTAAAAAGGTATAAAAAGTGTTCCAAAAGTTTGAGGACCTCAAGACATTTCATAATCATGCTAAAACTTCCCTAAGTACTAGTGATTTGTGGGCTCAAACAAGTGTAAAAGTCTGTGTTTTTATGTGTTAGAAATAAGATTTTTTGGGATCACATGACCTTATTGAGGTGAAATTTCCCAAAACTGGTGAATTGTGGGATTGACTCAAAACACCCTCTGGGTTATGATGTAGTGTATATCAACTACTCCAAGTCTTTACTTACTGTTAATATAAAGAATAACTCAATAAATACTGCTCCAAATGGTAGGATACCAGCCATCAATGTGCTGTGAATAACAATAGTGTTATTTGTGTCAGTGTCATGTAAATAACACAGGTTGGAAAGATTAATCTTTTTGAAAGGTATGAAAAAAATATGGCCAAAATGCAGCTTAAGGTATGAGCTGCACCTCTCCTGAAAATGCCCTTGTTTGAAAAAATAATTATATAAGCCATAATGCCACAAAAGCCATACCTTGGTATTCACATTTGGGAAACCCCATTTAAAAGGCCCTGGTCCAATCGCTATTAGCCTCGTCCCCAGAATCCCCGATTTTACCGGATGGGGTCAAAATTTTGGCATCGGGAGAAAGCTACTATTTTTCTCATTTACTCTGTCATATCTTAGGGCTAAAGGATGTTTGGTTTGGATGTTATGACTAAAAATATGCCCCATTTGGATTGACCAATATTAATTTTACAAAGTACTCTATGGGGCTTACAAAATTATGTTTTTAGTGCTCACATCAAAACCGGTTAAAATAATGTCACAAAACTTTACAGATTGGATTTTGGGGTGAAGGCCATTCTATCAATATGAAAAATTTATATACTTAAAAATCAGATCCTAAATTGACAATAAATACACTGGCAAATACAAATTATGATAAAACAAGAAATGTAAACAAACAAAAAACATGGCAGAATACTTGCACCAATGATGCCATCCAAAATTTAAAACAATTTGCGACTTCTCCATGATTAAAATATATTTTGCAACTTCCACATTTTCAAACATTAGGTGACTCCAAAAAACCTGTTCTATATGTACAGAGATTTTTAAATTATGGTCGGTTAGTTGGGTCTTTTTTACTCACTTCCTAACTTTTAAGATCCAAAAATCAATCTATTTTGGTGAATTTCTAAAAAATTTCCAAAATGCCAAATCATGGTTGTTCAGGCCCGTAGAACAAAACTTTTTTTGGTTGCCTCATAGGTGCTCTTGGGTCCCTTATTCTCAGTCACCTACTACCAATCATGAAAAAGGTGTCTTGAACAAGTTATTGGAATAGACGGCTACACAAAGACAACTTAACACTTGTGTCAGGGCCGTACGCAGGATTTATTTTGGGGAGGTGCGGGACTCCGCAAAGGTGGACTTTTTTTTCCGAAAAAGTGAACCTTTTTTGGTAAAAGTAGACCTAACCCCCTGTTTTTTAACATTTTATCACCAAAAATGGAATTTCTTGTAAACACTTATCAATTTTGGACCTTTTTATCAAAAAATTCAGCCAAAAGTGGACCTTTTGCCCCTTTTGTGGAATTTTGGGGGAGGGCAAATGCACCCCCCGCCCTGCGTACAGGCCTGATTTGTGTCACTTCAACTTACCTAAGGAATGGGTTCATGTACCAGACTTGTTCAGGAACTTGTCTTGGGATCTGGTTTGTCCTAACAGGATGCTCATAGGGCTGAAATACAAACACAAACAGAATAGCTTATCAACTACTTTGTTGATCATACACCCGGTATCTGAAATCTTCACAAAATAGCCACAGAACAAAACTTCTTTCAAGTGCTATCACCTACAATCATAAACTAGAATTTGGCGGTTCGCAGCTTACGCGCTCACTATATTCAAAGAATATAAGCTGTGGGCCGCTCCATAAAAAACTTAACATTTTAGTGACACATACACACACACAACTGATTGCAAAGTGGTCCTGCCAGCTATGCTGGCGGCCCACAAAAATAGTTGCCACACTGGATACAATACATAGCAAACATCCCCATGCTCACAATTGTTGTTATTAGAAAGGTCTTCCCCTTAACAAAAGGCCATGCGTTTTGAACTGGGGAATTTTCGTGTGACATCAAAAAGTTACTTTTTTACTTCCAAAAAATTTTTGGTTGAGCATCATTATTTAGTAACAGTGTATGCTACCATAGGAAAAGTATATATATTCTGAAAGGAAATTTCACAAGGAATTCAAAAATGGAATTCTTTTTCATATAGGGTCAATGGTTAGGAAAATATTGCTGGCAAAGTGAGAAAAAAAATTATGAATTTTTTTTGAAGTTCATGGAAATATTTTATTTTTGTCTTGCACCCTACATTAAAAAAAACACCATATTTGACATTTACAGACTTAGAGCTTTCTGAAAGTATATACTTTTACTATGCCTCCTATAGTTTTTTTGCGCCAACATGTTTGCGCTATGTTTTCGGAAATAAGAAATTTTCGCAACATCTTTAATGAACTGTTAATATTTATACTCTAAGTGTACAAGAAGCATGTTATTTGTAATTCACTCAAGTAATATGATTGATGCAAGGATAAACCAATCTATGATTACCTTTTAAACAATCAGGCACAGCTTAAACTTAATAAAAATATCTGAAGTCATATGGAAATGGAGCACATGATGTCGCATTCATCTACTGACTTCAGAAGATACAGCTCTGGTGATTTCTCTTGTGCTTGTAGGTCCACATCTACATACAAGACACTTTCCTTTTGAAGTTTCTTATAATAACAACCCTCTTTTGTGGTTTTTGTATAGGTATAGATGATGTGACATTTGTTTATGTTTGTGGCGCCCCCTGTTGGTGTAAGAGAGAAACTGGCAGGCAGAAGCCCCTATACTTTGCACAGGGAATTTCGTTTTTCTGCTCTAACTTTGGTTTCAAATTAAATAATACCAACATTCATATTAAGCATGCTTGCTAATGCTACCAGTTGCATATTGTAACTGATTTAGATCAAGAAAGGTTCTGCAAAGTAATTTATGACCAGATTTTATGTGGTCTGTCATTGAACGACTGTAATATTTTGCCTGCCAGAAAACAACAGAGGGCGTCCTGAATGTCAATATGTGACATCATAGGTCACATCATCTATAGTAATAGCCCTTGATAACTATTGCACCAGGGAAATATGAGTGTCCATATTCTGGAGCATGGGTAGTTTCAGTCAGTTCAATAATGCCATCTGATGTAACTAACTCAGGTTTTGTTTATTCTTAGTATTAGTACTATTTGTCAAAATGGACCTATTATGAAGTTCACTAACCAAGTACACATCAACAGCAAAAGAAAATGCTGCAAATTTTGCCACACAATTTTTAACCCTCAAATTCGCTATCTACTTCAGGATTCTACAAACTAAAAGTTAACTTGTTATTATAGTTTACAATCAATAAATAACAATTTTTCACATGCCATTGATCAAATAAAACTTAAATTAGCTGTATTTCAAACTTTCAGGGTGATCTTAAGCTATTGGTTTTTCAGCAGACGCTTATTTTAAATTTGCCGCGTGGGAGCCACGGCTCCTCGCTCACAATTTTTCACCTAAATGACCATAAATCTAGAAGTGTACATGGTGTAATCAAACTTTAGGCACCATTTTAAAGAGCTGCTCAATACCTTTAATTTGATATGTATTTTGCCTATGTAGGACATCACGATGTGTAAACAAATTGAACCAGAACACAAAAAATCTTGCGCAAGTGTCACGGCTCCCTAAATATCAGCTCATGAGTTCAAAACGCATGGCCTAAACCCTTCACTCCCCCATCAAGCATTGTTGGGGAAAATGTTGAGGCTGCTGACAACATGACTGTGATCAACAATGCCTTTGGGGAGAGGGGTGCTTTTCTCTCCAAATCGCACAAAGTGTGGCAACATTTTTTCCATGATTGTTGCTCCCATAATAGAATGAATTGATGTTCTGGACTCTATCAGATTTGAAGCATTAACATTTTTAATTCTGCTTACCTGTTTTCTGAAGCCAAAGTAGTACCCAAGATAGACTAGAGGCAATGAGATACCAAACCACATGCAGAGCAGCGCCACCATTGTTGAGAATGGGACAGTTCCTGATGAATGTTTGCCGAGAATAAAGAAATTAAGGGGGAAAGGGGGAATGTGATGGTCCGAACATGTATGCCTGGGCGTTCATGGGGTGGCAGAGTCTACACAAACGAATAAAAGCAAATATTATATCATACAGAATTTAGAAAAACCGATATTACGCAGAACAGATACTTTGACCTATTTACTGTTTATGTGGATTTTGGTTAGCTTGAGTAATGTAACATATAAATGAAGAATGTGTTTGGACACCAGGTCGCCATTTGATACATGGGTGAAACATATAAGATGCTCAGTCGAGAAAATTTAAAGACGATGGGCATCAATGATGCAGTAAGCCCAGGTCAATATTGGGATGGTTAGGGAAGGCGCATAGTTGTATTAAGTTTGGAATTGACCTCCTTTGGCCTTGAGGTGACCCATGATGCCTTAATCATGACTTTAACATTTTCGGCTCGATTCACAGCATCCCCGCTACCAAGTTTCACTTGGATAACCAAAGGTTGTTACCCCGTTGACTTTCTTTGACCGTTGAGATGAGCTCCCAGGGAGATTGACCTGTCATGACAGTTTAAGATTTTGGCAGCAATCAACCCCACGTGCCAGACCCGGTTTCACGATCAATCTCCCAATGTTTACCTCCGTTGGACTTTGAAGTGGCGCCCTCGGAGGGTGACTGGGCTTCACTAACAATTACAAAAACTCAGTCTGTGGGAAGATCAAGGGGGGGCAAAGCCACCCACCAAGTCGCAGAGCTAGAGGAACGTACGACCCTCGATCTCCAAGAAATAGGCTTTGAGGGCTCCTTTGACCTTAAAATGACCTTCTTACCTTGTATGACCTTTGAAATTTTCGGGCGGATCAACAAATTGACCCCGCACGCCTCGCAGGGTTCAGTCGGCATACCACCACCGTTGACCCCCATGTTTGTGAGTCTTGGAAATGAAGCCCTGGATGACAGCTGTCATTGACTTTAAAATTTTTGGCAGCAAACCAATTGAAAACGCAGCCACCAAGGTTTCGTTGGATACACCAAAGGTTTACCCCCTGTTTGGACCTCCCTGGAACGCTTGCGATGACCACTGATGACCTTGTTGTGCTCTAAGAGTTGGCATATATCAACAAGCTCACTCCCACCGCTGAAGTTTCATGGCCACATACACCAATGTTGCCCCTTTACCTCCTTTAACCTTATGACCCCAGATGTCCTTGCAATGACCTTTAAAATTTGTGGTGTACAAAAATCGGACCCACCGCTCCAAGTTTAATGTCCATACACCTATGTTTACTCCATTTGCCTCAATTGATTCTTGAATGACCCTGATGCCGTTGATCCACTAACCAATACAACGCTCAGTCTTCGGACGGTCAAAGGGCACCCACCCACCAAGTTGTTCAGGAACGTGCGACCCTCGATCTCGAAAACCAACTTTAAAGCCTTCTTTGACTTGGAATGGCCCGCGTGGATGGACCGTTGGTGACCTTGTCAAATTTTCGGCATCAGATAATGTGACCCGCCTCCAAGGGTTCATGTCCATTACACTAGACGTTTAGCCCCACTTGGCGGCTCGGAATGACCCCGTGATGATGCCTTTTTGAGGTCAAATAGACGACCAATTTACAACATCGGGTCTGCGGGGTCGGTAGAAGGGGGCATCCACCCACCTGTTTCAGGAGTGTGCGACAGTCGGGTGCTCGAGGAAGAACCAACATTTCACTCCTTTGACGTGAATGACCCCTATAATGACCTTGGTGGGTGGGACCTTCAAATATTCGGCCATAAAAATGGACCGCCCGCCTCAAGTTTCATGTCGCATACGACCAACGTTACCCCATTGACTCATTTCTTGCCTTGAGGATGGGAAGCCCGTGATGACCGCTTTGAATCCGACGTAACCAAGTACAAATGGGCTGCGGTTTGGTCAGCAAGGGGGCATTCCGCAGCCCCACCAAGTTCGGGAGAACGTGCGACCCTTGGTTCGAGAAAATAGGAACGCGATCAGACAGGACAAGAGCGAGCGATGAGCAACAGACAGGAGCCACCGGGTTAAAGTAGATGATGCATTTATGACGGGATTGAGTAGAAGTGTGACATCAAGGAATCCATAAAAAAATAGGCGGCGGTGAGGAAATTGAATTGAAGAGGAGTGATCGTGGCCCGCAGTAGTGCTTCCCCAACAAGGGAAATTTTTACTCGGGTCTTCGCTAAATGGGCAACCCAGCGCGATATCAGGTGTGGGGGGATTTGCCTTAAAAAAAGTCGGTAAAATAAATGTGCTGTACTAGACCTTGTTAGCTCCGCACACATGGTGTGTGTGGTAAAATACTTAGAGGATCACGTGAGCCAAAAATTCAAACGAGTCAACAAGGGTGGTGGAACATCGGTTCAGGACTTGAGGAAATGGGCCAAAAGCGTCCGCAATGTCCTTTGTATATCGAAAAAAGCCCCACAAAAAGAACTGTAGATAAGGACACAAGATAAGGTTTCTTCCGTGTTACAACCAACAATATTCCTCAAAACACGCTCAAAAAAAATATAACCATTTATACATAACTCAAATTTTCTAAAACTTTGCACCGTCGAATCCCAACAAAAGCCGCCAAAGTCTTTCATCAATTTCACTATACCCCTATACTTTTCGTATTTAACACACTATTGCATAGTGTGTGACAAATTAAATGACATAATGGCAAAAAAATCCCTTTTAAAAAGGGAGTGGCCTCTATGCAAACGGGCACGTACCACAGCCCGGCCCCTTGGGTACCAGAAGTTTGCTAAGGTACGGGACGGCCAAGCTACGTCTTATTTGTACTTTTTGCTGTAAGAGATTCGTGGTTTGAGGGGACCTTTTGTTCCTGAACATACTTTAAGAAGTGATGCTCAAGTTATTTCGAAACAACGGATTTGTGTCATCCAGGGTTTGTTTACCACTAAATCTATTCCCTTGTTCACTTTTACAATGTTGTAGGTGACATGGTGGAACCCCCCCTTCTTTCCTTCGGGCGGTCAACCCAACTCAATAAGTTAAGCACAAGCCTTATTTCTGTGTACACGCCGCGCCGACCCCGCCAGAATGGTCCGCAGACCTACAACCGGCCCCCCCCCCCCCGCCGGCCCCAGGTGGTTCCCCATCCCCCCCCGTCCCCCGTTCCCCCCCCCCCCCTCCCCCCTCGCCCCATCCCCCCCGCTTATTTTCCCCCCCCGCCCGCCCTACCGCTTTTTGCCTTTGTTGGGCCTTTTTCCCTTTCTTTTCCTTTTTTCCCTTTTTGTCCCCCCCCCCGCCGGATCTGTGAGCCTTAGCTTGCAGTCAAGTCGGTAAATCCTACGCCCCGACCCCCCAATTACACAGCATGCCTGACCTAACACTAGACTCACATGACTTTATTTGGGGACAGTCAGTTTACATTGTACTTTATCCTAACTTACACCATAAACTTTTTATTAGTTAACAACGTACATGATTAGTTATCATGCCACAATTTTACACTATGCAATCATGGTATGTCATCCAACTGTGGGTTCCTTAGCCAATTTCAATTTTAAGACGCCAGTCTTTCAACAACCTTAGGTAAATGGCACAAAACTAAATTACACGCCATTCTGGTGGCGCCCCCACGATGCTTACCCGGCAGCTGAGTTACGCGTTTTGGTGTGTTTGGTGGTTAACCAGTAATGGGTCAATTGGCCAAGTCCATTTAGGAGTTAAATTACAATTCTCATACCTTCCACCAGGGGACCCCTTCTTAAAACGTTTGCGTCTTGGTCGGCCCATGGAGGACACAGGTTTTGGCACCCCTCTCAGTCTCCCCTCCTGGTAAAGCCTTTATTGCGTAGATGGTAGGCCTATCAAGTTTAAATTGTTCATACACGCAGAACCCTGCTAGACACCCCCACGGTAATACAGTGGGCACACACTTGAAACCAATGTGACATTTTACAGTAAGAACAGGACGCACAAAGAGTCCTTGGCATCCAATATGATGTGTCAATTAACTTGACAAAAAGACCCCATCGACCAAAAGTTTCAACCAAAACCCCTCCCGCGATTCTTCCCACCGGTACACTGAAATTCTGTCAAATTCAAGCTCAAACACGGAACTAATTCCCCCAGAGTATCCGACTCCCACCGAGCGCCAGCTTCCGTCAGAAAATGGTTTATAACTGATAAAGACAGCCCCCCCCATTTTCTTCCTCCCGTCTTGTTCCCCCCTTTGTTCCGCTCCTCATACTCTAGACCCGCCGTTTCCCTTCCCCTTATTCCCCCTTTCCCCCTGGCCCTCGTTCTTCCCCCCTCTTTCTTTTTTTCCCCCTTTTCCCCCCCCCCCCCCCTTCCACTTCTTTCCCCCGCCCCCCATCTTCCTTTGTGGCCCTTCTCCCTCCTTGTTTTTTTTTTTCCTGACTTTATTTTTTTTCCCCCCTCTTTCCCCCTTCCCCCGGCGGGTTTGCCCGCCCCTCCCTTTTTTTGGCGGCCGACTATATGAAATTAGGGGATAAATACCAATTAGGTAAGGCCGAGACCCGCCGTTCCCCTTTCTTCTCGGTGGAGTGACCGGGAATTTAAACATCAATTCCATTACCTCTCCAATATGATTGCCCATGGGTTAGAAGATGAAGGGTTAAGTTTTAGGTCTGTAGCAACTCGGTCTTTTTAGTCTCATATTTACTTCAAACATAACAAATTTGGTGCCCGACAGCAGATTTAGATAATAGTAGAGTCGCTACAAAACACTGCAAGCGAACCCGGAGCTGCATGGTATTGTGGCGGGTTTTTAGCTTAATGCCGTTCTGACCCGGGTACTCCCGGCGAGATCTTCAGAGCCCGAGGGGCCTTGTCTCCCCTGCTATCAGAATATGGCGATTTCCATGAACATTTACCCTCGGCAGATTGGCACTTTCGAGCCCTTCAGGGGTGCCATGATCGTTTTTAATCGTCGCGATCGTTTCTGGACGCGTTTTTTGCGTCTTTTTATTTTTTACTTGTGACCTGTCTTCACTCACATTGTTGTTGAGACGGAGATTTATTATTACTCCAAAATTAATCTAGCATGCAGACTGTAAAAGATAGTTCTCACTTTTATTTACCGGCGAAAATTTCATTCATTATATTTTAGTTGCGTGTATAACATTAAGCTTTCTTAACGAACCCCCTCGTGAAGTTCTTTGCGTGGTTCGTTTAATATGAATTGTTTTTTCCCCCCTGTCTTCATTTGTGGAGTTTCCTGTTTACCCAATTTGGCTCGGGTTTTTATTCGTGTAACATTTGTTTAAGAGCCCGTCTATTTAATGGGATCAAAGGGACTTCCTTCCCCATTCCGCTTCAGCCAACAAAACCACAAACACTTGTTTTGGTGCATTTTTATGGCTCTTTATCATTCAGCGGGAGTTTCGTACGGGGGGCAACCCCATTGTAATCTATAAGACCAAGTGACCGGGCTTTGTCCTGGCTTGTATCACTATCCCCGGTGCCACTTCCCTTTCATGATCCCAGATTTTGGTTGGGGAAGAGACGTCACGTAAACAAACGATAGCCCATTTATTCGGCGGGGCCTTGACATGCGTTGGTGGTGGTAAAACACCAAGCAGGTGTCCGGTGTCATTAAGCACCTCAACCCCCCCCCCTCTCAACCAGGTAAAATATTCACATCGATTTCCTAGGCCTCGTTTGCGGAACCTTTTTGGTGCAAAAAGAATTTTCACACAGACTTTTAGAATGGTCTTTCGAACCCGAAGTGCACCTTCTTTTCAGTGTGACTTGTTCACTGTAATGAATCGAAAACCTCAGGCTAAGAGACCAAGGGCTTAAGACGATAATATTTATCCTGCTCAACCAAATGATGAATATGAAGCAGTAGTGAGAAGGGAGCAGTAGTATTCGGGAGGTAGTGATGTTCCCTCCCCAGTGACCACGAATTACGAACCAACACGGACCCGAGAATTTCAGAAACATCCATTGCAATTTGCCTTTAAACGCCTCGTTACAAGTGCTGTCTAACCCGGCGGTTTTCTGTTGTTGCAACTCGCCGTGGTGGCGGGTGACCTGCTGCCTGACTGGGCCGAGCTCATTGGGCAAGCCTTGCCTATCAAGTACCGCTGTACACAGTGGCAATGAACACGGGGGCATGCACACGACTAAAAGCTATGATCAGGAAGCTTCATTATGCAGCAAATTCCGATATCCGCCACCTCCAGATAGCCGTACGTCAAAAGTCAGACACAAAACCAGAGGTAGGCCCACATAAGACAATATGAGTCCACGAAACTCCTTAACTCTTGACAGCATAATCCGATAATTTAATCGTTATTCTGTTGACATTCCAAATTCAACAGTATTCTTGCGGGGGTTGTTATAGCGTGTATGCCAAGGTTACTACTCATGAGTTATTAAGGCAGACCTCTTGCGTGAAGAGACGCAATTATGATGGAGCGGGAGGGCCGATAGCAGCGACATGTTGGAGGACAACCTGAAAGCTCTGGAGCTAAGCCTACGCTGCGCCACCCGGCGATTGTGAAACAACATGGCAGGCAGTAAGTTCACCGGGTTGTTTATATTAACTTTCCTATACTGAAAAAAAAAAAACCGTTTGTTCTCCTTCTATATGTTGTAAAATACGTTTTTATTGAAAAACACATCAATTAAAGTGAAATTTCCCGAAAAATTGCACTTAATCCACACTTAACTAACATGAGAAATAAAAACAAAGGGAATACATGTCAGCAAAAAAACCCGGGAGAACGCCATTCAGCCAATTCATTAAATCTTTTTGTTTGTTCCCGGACGGTTTTCATGAAACCATGGTTTTCATGGAACCATTGCAGGAAGTTATAGCCGAAGGGGATGTATCCGTATTATTATCATGGACTAGTGTCAAGCATTTTATAGCATATTTTTTTGAGTTTAAAAACTGTAGAGACGCCCAAATAATGATTTTTTTACTCTGGTGTAAGCGTGTGCGAATCGTTCCACAACGGGGACAAGGGGTCCTTCAGATTCTTCCGCTTTCCCGGTGATGTGGAAAATCCGCAGTGGACGCACAAGGGGAAACAAGAACCTGTTCTCGCCGAAGGAGGTATCAACTAGGTATTAATATGATACTCCTTGCCCTGACATTGAGAAAACGTCTTGGGCGATTTTTTTCCACCACATTATTGTTCTTTTACAGTCAAAGATGGACTATTTATAGGGCCTACTAATTAGTTTCTGCGAGTGTATTTTTTGTTTTATTTGGCCAGTTTTTGTGCGTGTGTTCCGTTTTGTTTCGACGTTCGCTTGAGATGTTAAGCGCGAAGTTATCTTTTATAGAGGTAAAGATTCCTGATTTATTAAATGGTTACGTCGTCCCAGGCGGTTCTCGGGGTACACGCTTAATTCACAGTGTCTTTAGCCAGATGTAGTTGTTAAGTTTTCAGACTATTACACGAATAGGAGGGCACGATTAGGTATGTGTCGCTTGTTGGAGGAATGCGAGAAGGCTCTGTTTGTTAAAGTGGCGTTTTCATAGCGTTGTTTGTTTTTAAGTGAATTCAACAAAAATCTATCTGTAATAGATTGTAATTAGCAAGAATGTGGGAGCAAAAGATTTAACGTAAAACAGGATTTTCATTACCAAAACAGATCAAGAAGCAGGAGAATATGCAGTGCAAAATTTAGGGCCGTGAGGTATAACAACCGTCTTGCAGCCCAACCCGCAAACAATTTAGTATGACCATGGTGTGACCTTTGACTTCGTAGGAAATGAACTGAATATTGATACTGTGAAACGACATTGGATCGGGCCTTGTTACTGTCAATTCAGGGAATTTTTCTGCAGGATTTTTTCTGGTTTATTGGGATAGGAGCCGTAGTGGTAGAAAATTGATGTCGCCAGATGGGTCTGTTAGTGAGATATCGCCGATGGTAATTTATGGAAATGTTTTGTTAATCGTCCTGGGCCCGGTCCTGGGTTTGCCCGTTTGCATCATTTTTACTTCTAAAATTTAACAATTTTACGTAGGAATCATTGTGGATTACACACAAGCATGGTAAAGTCCCTCAACTCTAAAAGGTAAAATATTACAGATTTCTAGGCTCGTTTTGAAACGTTTTTTGTGCAAAATTTTCCCCTTTTAAATTCTTCCGAAAGTGCATCTTTTTCATTTCTTTTCACTAAAATGAACCCTCAGAGACCAAGATAAGATATATATTTACTGTAAAATGATGATAATATGAAGCAGTAGTGATTTTAAGTGACGAAAAAAACGGCGATATTTCACCACCTCATTCAATGTTTACACGCCATACAGCGTGCTGTCTACGGGGTGTGTGCAACTCCGCCGTGTGCGTGACCTGCTGGCTGACTGGGCCGAGCTCATCGGGCAGGCCTTGCCTATCAAGTACCGCTACACAGTGGCAATGAACCCGGTGCAGTGCACACACTACAAATGCTATATTCATGAAGCTTCATTATGCAGCAAAATCCGATATCCGTACCTCAAATCCGTACTTCAAAAGCTCAACACAAAACCAGAGGTAGGCCTACATAAACAATTATGGGTCCACGAACTCCTTAACTCTTTACAGCATAATCCGATAATGTAATCGTTATTCTGTTGACATTCCAAATTCAACAGTATCTTGCGGTATAGAGTGTATGCAATACTACGTCATGAGCTATTAACACCTCTTGCGTAAGACCCAATTATCTACGGATGGCCGAGCAGCGACATGTTGGAGGACAACCTGAAAGCTCTGGAGGTAGCCTACGCTGCGCACTGGCGAGTGAAACCACATGGACACGGCACGTTCACCGGTGTTTATATTAAATTTCCTATACTGAAATACCAAGTTTGTTCTCCTTCTATATGTTTTTAAAATACGTTTTTTATTGAAAACAACTCATATTAAAGTGAAATTTCACGAAAAATTGCACTTAAATCCGCACTTAAACTAACATGAGAAATAAAAACAACGGAATACATGTAGCAACAAACCCGGAAGAAGCCAATTTCAGCTAATTTCATTAAATCTTTTTTTTTTCCCGCGGTTTTCATGAAACCATGGTTTTCATGAAACCATTGCAAAATTATCCGGAAAATTATAGCTATTATTATCATGACTATCACATTTTATTAGCAATAAAAACTTCTTAGACGCAAAATAATGATTTTTTACTCTGTGTAAGCGTGTGCGAATCGTTCCACAACGGACAAGGGCCTCAGATTCTTCCGAGCTTTCCCGGTATGGAAAATCCCCACGTGACCACAAGGAAACAAGAACTCTCCCTGACCAAGGAGGTATCATACTAGGTATTTACTATGATACCTCCTTGCCCTGACATGAGAAAACGTCGTTGGCGATTTTTTCCCACATTTATTGTTCTTTTACAGTCAAAGATGGACTATTTATAGGCCTACTAATTATTTTCTTTGCGAGTGTATTTTTGTTTTATTTGGCCAGTTTGTGTGTTTCCGTTTTGTTTCGACGGCTTCTGCTTGTGAGATGTTACAGGCCTAAGTTATCTCTATAGAGTAAAGATTCCTGTTTATTAAATTTACGTAGTCCCAAGCGGTCTCGGTTACAAATTAATTCACAGTATCTTTACCCTTATTTAAGTTTTTCAGACTCTTACACGTAATAGGAGGCGCGATTAGTAGTGTCCTTGTTTGAGAATGCGAGAAGCTCTGTTTGTTAAATGGGCTGTTTTCATAGCGTGTTTTCTAATGATAACAAAAATCTATCGTAAAGATTTTAATTAGCAAAATGGAAAATTTAAACAAGATTCACTTACCAAACAGCTCAAGAAGCAGAGAATATTCAGCAAAATTTTAGGCCTGATAACAACCGATCTTGCAGCCCAACCCGCAAACAATTTAGTATGACCATGGTATGACTTGACTTTCGTAGGAATGAACTGAATATTGCATACATGTGCAACACATTGGATCAGGCCGTGTTACTGTCAATTCGGAATTTTTTCTCAGGATTTTTTCTGTGTTTATTGGGATAGGGCCTATGGTAAAGATTGATGTCGCCAATGGTCTTTTAGTGAGATATTCGTTCTTTATTGCTGTAAGTAAATTCGGGAAAGTTGAAATACTTTGACATTGGTCGTGCATGGTGTATACAGCAGCGTACATTGTAAACACACTGTGGTTGTCCTCCACGATGGCGACAAGTCGGGCGCAGCACGTAACTAGGGATTACGTAATGGCGTTGCTAGGATTAAATAGCCTATTGCATACCCTCTATAGACAGAGTTCGCGATCAATCATGAAATATAGTAAATCACAGCCGATCCCCGTAACAATTTTCACATTCGTTCATCACACTCAGTTTGGAGCTTCAGCGGTTACGAATATTGCCAAAGCCTCGACAGCAAAGGAACATAACAACGGCCCCATGATGCAATGGGCACACAGCAACCAGCTCTGCTATGTCCGATGACGTATGAGATGGCATAGCATTGTGGCAGATGGCATTGGATGGCAGAACAAACAAGTTTGGAGCAATCACCCATGGCGGTGCCCTGTGGTGTCACCAATTTACTAAGTCAGTGTTGCCAGTAAATCGAACCAAAGTTCAAACAGTTGACTGCTCCGGGCATTCTCGGGGAACTAAAACAGCCCAATTTATCCGAACTTTGAGAGCTCGCCCGTACATCGCAATTGGCCGAATAGTCAGTATAATGCGAACAAAGGTAATTTTGGCAACATGGAAAACAATTTCGGACGGAACGACCTCAAGCGGACAGCCACTAACTTAATAGTCTTCCATCCTCTTTGAGGCGGAAGACTAACAAAGGGCAATTCTATTAATTAATTGTTATTATATTAATTGCGATTACACAAAAAGGTAACAAGAAATTCGCAAAAACGTAGATTAGCGGTAGAAAATCACACGGAGCCGAGTCTGGTATCTTTGGAAAGCTGCCGAATTGAGCAGTCACGCCATGGTATTTTCACATGTACAGTGTATACAGACAGGCTAATAAGGTGAGTTGTTTGTCTGGAGATCATTACGACAAGTTCCTGGTTTCAAAGGCGGTCAAGGAAGGTCACTCCATAATAGCTCATTACCATATCGACTCCAAGCCACTTGAGGCGATTAAGCCGAAATGCGCTGTGGTTGAAAGCTGTCCGACATGACGACAGATAATAGGTGTGAAGTGTGTTAGTTTTTGACTACTGAAAGGATGCACTTGAGAATATTGATGGAAATTTGCAGTTTCTACTCCAGTTTACTATAATAACTCCATGCTCAAATCAAGCTAATTTTGGGTGCTTTGTTTTGTGTTAGGCCACGGCAAGTTGATGGAGAGCAACACAAATGACTTGATTACACCAACTGTGTATTTTTTAGGCTGATACAGTCCACTCAATGATTGCCCAAAACATCGATCAGACAATGGCAGCCTCTAAATCCTAAATGTTGACATCACATTTTATTTTTTTTAACCATTAGTTCCCCTGACTAAATTCAATCAACAGTTTTCCCTTCAAACCTTTGAATATGGTTATTTACTTTTTGTGTGGATGTTATCGAATTTTTTTAATAATAGTACTATTGTCTGTTAATTGTCATGAGACATAACCGGAAAAACATATCTATCATTGTTAATGTCCATCAGTGTCCATGGCAGAAGTTCTTAGTTAATGATTATACCAACTGATACTAATTATGCCCACTATGATAGAAGCGCCATGACACATTGAATTTTTTTTTTTTTTTTTTTACTTAGTCTTGTCAGCAAATAATGGCAGTTCATGAAAAAAAAAACAAAAATATATTGGGGTTGTAAATATATGCAACAGGTTAATTCACTTACCCCATAAATACAAAAAGAAAGACGGCACTGATTAAGGCACCTCTGCTGATAGGTGATAACATACCAAACATGGCTGTCACTGAAATGAGGAAAAATCCACCATATGGCATGTAAGTACGTCATATAGACATATCAATCGAGCAGCCATGCTGTGGGGCAAGAAACCCACAAAACATGATTTACAGTGCCTGCAGTAAAACAAATTACACAAAATATCGATTGTGGGTTACGGAAAATACCATGTTTAACCTATAACCACTGATATACATGTGGGGCATTTTGGATTAGGTTTCTTAGGGATGCAACCTTCAGGTAAATACAGGTGACACAAAACGTATCTCGGCATGTTTTCGATCGGTATTGTGCCCAACGTCGATAATTTGGAAGTTCCAAGATATACATTTGGTTGCCTAGTCCCGCTCCTTTACTAACACCTTTGCTTGTAAAAAAGCGTGCTTTTAAAGCTGAGATAGAATGCCTGAAAGACGTAAAACCCCCAAACAAAAAGTGCAGTTTTGTTTTAGTTTTCGTTGGCATTGCAGTGTACTGCACCCATGAACACGATGACCACAATCAATATCGCAAGTAGGATTTCTCGCTCATTCAGGCAGGGAAATCCTCTATGTGTTTAAAATCAATACACCCCACATTTTGTGTTCTAACACACGTGACACCATTGAAAAAACAACAAAAACTGCAACTTTTGGTTGAGGGGTTTTTTACATCTTCGGGCGGGTCGCTCGGGGGTTCTACACAGCCACGGGTTTATCACAGCCATCGGGCCACCCTCACTCTACACCAACGCAGGCGCAAGACGCCTCGCCAGAAGAGACGTCAGCCAGAGACAATATGTCTTTAAGCCGGTCCGCGGGACAACCCCCACCACACACTCACTCCCCCCTCTCACTCAGACACGGCAACCCCACGTCTTTGAACCCGTACGCCTACCCTACCCCCCCCCCCGGCGTACTCCCCCGCCTCCATAATCTTCCCGATTCCCTCTTCCCCCTTCGCTCCCGCACCGTCCTTCCCTTCCCTCCTTCCCAACCGGTTGCGCACCAACCTCACCACCCTCTTCGAACACGTGATCCACCCTTCAGCTATCGCTCCCCTGCCCAGTCCCCACCAATAGGCCCAACCGCTCCCCCAGTAACCCCCCCCTAACACCCCGTATCTCACTCAGACCATAACCCTAGACACAAACAAAAAGAGGGAGCCGGGGGCCGCACACTAAACAAGGGAACCATCAACCCTCACAAGCGAGACCGACGAGCCCCTTCCTTACCGCACCGCTCCCCTCTAACCTAAACCCCCCCCGCAGGTCGCGGCAAAACGACGCCGAACAACCCTCACCCCCCTCCAACAATCCCGCGCGATCCCCCACTCCCCGCGGTCACCCATCCTCCCTCCCCACTCCAACAAAAGAGCCCCACCCTTTAAACCCCGCCGACTCTCACAACCTTCCTCTCCTCATTACCATCTTCCCACTCACGGAAGCACCCCCAGAACGGCAGGGGGGAACACCGGATACCAAGGCCTCCTCCTTCCGCGATCCCCCTCTCTGCCCCCACCCCAAGCCCCTAGCAACTGAGCATAGGGAACAGCGGTCACCCCTACCCCCGCGCTCAACAATCCTTCCTTCTCCCCCTCCCACACCCCCCGCCCACCTACCCTCCAAAACCCAAGCCCCCGAAGCCCTCCATCATCCAAGCGATAGGCGCACCCTAACGCGAAGGTCCTCACAGCGCACACGCTCGTCCCAAGGGACCAGCTTAACCTGAGCAAGCGCGGGCCGAGGGGGGAACGTTTCATACCGATGCCCTCTACCTATCGGAAAACGCAGGCGGAATAATGTGAAACACGAAGATGACATATTAAAAATCAGAAAAACGGTGAAACGCCATAAATTAAACGTCAACGACAAGGGAATACTCGCACCCCCCTCCCCCCAACCCCGAAAAAATTCATATGGGGTCTTGTCAAATACCCATAGGACGAACATCATTTTCATGAATCAGTAACACCACAAACCACCCAACCTCTCTCCTCTCAAAACGGCCCATCAAAAACAACGCGATATTGAATGGATTAACTAGGTCATCGCGCACCGCTTGTATAGTGCCCGCGAAACACCTCCTAACAGGGCCGGCACTAGGACGGCGGAAGGTATGAAACTGTTTACACAAATTGAGCCGAAAAAAAGGGCAACCCTCCAGCGCAACGGGTCTGAGGGACAGGGGAGAATAAAGGAAGTTGCGATGGAGAAAAGGATGAAAATGAGCGGGAGGGAGGGGGCCTACTGTTCCCCCTCCCCCCTCTCAATCGAAACAGGTTTACAGTACTTGCCAACACCATTTGACAATCTGATATAGTAGGGGACATGGCAGAGCTATTACCTCTGGAAACATAAAAAAAAAATCCATTGCAGGATTTGCCAATAGGGCTACAAAGGTCATGATTTGTATGTTATAGCGCCCACGAGAAGGCGCACATAATCCTAACTCCCCCCCCTCCACTTTCCCAGATACCGCACGGAGAAAACGCGATGGTTCTCTCTTCCCCCAGCCGTCCTACCCCCCACCCCACTTCAGCGCACAATATTCCAACTAGACAAGCCGACAGTCTGCATCAACACGCGTCCCCACCCCAGAGTCAAGGCGGGACACCCACGATAACTCGCACCCCCTACCAACCGCCCACAGACGCGGTGGCAATAAGCCAACCTCCACTCGACCCAATGGACCCCTCCAACAACTGGGGAGAAACAGGGACAAAAGACCGGAGGGCCAGGTCCCCCTCCCCACCACCTGAACACCCGCACACCCCACCAACGCCCCACCACCCCTTTATACCCTCACCCACTCCCCCGTCACTTTATCTCGCTATTGATGACCTCAACCTCCACCACCATCCCCCCCCCCCTTCCCCCGTCTCCTTCCACTCTTGCTCCCTCACCCACATCTTATTCCAACCCTCAAAATCCTCACCCTGACCCCCCTGTCTACGCCTCCTCGACCACCTGAGCAGTCCCGCTGTGTTCATACTAAGTTTTCCCCCGCACACCAATTCCGACTTGCCCAAACTCGCAGTCACTCCCCCCGCCACCAATCACCCCGCCCCCCTCAATGCCAACCCCACCCCCCCCCCACTACGGACCTACACGGACAGAAGCACAACCCCAAAATGGCTCAACATTTCTCTCGATGTGACCTCACCATACCTGTGGTGTGCGGTTTGCTTGTGATAGTGCCCAATGAAACTGCAAGGGGAACTACAGCCCACGGGCCCCCGCTGGAATCCCGAAAGCCAGGGAACTTCGGTCAGTTGGGGCCCTAGGCGGGCGGACCTTCCCCGGTTTTTAGAGCGCGTCCCTCCGGGTGAGTAAGCCTAAGAAAACTGAGGGGACGACGACAAAAAGCGATCGCGGCGAAAAGAATTAAAGAGAAAGGTATGGTATTATTTTCCTGAAAAAGAGACTAACTTTGACCCGGTTTAAACCAGGTTGTCAATAAATGGGGACTTTTTGTCCCTTTCAACATACTCGTAAGGTTGCTGAAGGCGAGAAAATTCCTTATGATGGGCGAAACAGCCCAATCCATTGAGGAATTTTATCACCCATTATTTTCAAATTTTTGAGTTTATGTTGGAGGAAAAAGGTCCATTCTGTAGGGACTAACCATGGTTTAACACCCAGGTTAAAAGTTGGAGACAAGCCAAGAAGGCCCTCCTGATACCCTCCTTGCTCATCTCCACACAAATTATCGCCACAATTTCACCAAAAAAGCACCTTCATTGTCCACTTGAAAGTCCACCACAAGACATAACACAACCCACTATTGTAACATAGACATGAAGAATATCTGTACGCCTGCTCCAAGTTAAGGCTGGACAATTAGTGATTATGTTTGGAGGTCTGAAACATCACCGTGCACAATTCCATTCTGTCTCTCCATTGTGTTCTCCTATGGAGAGGAAAAAAAGTTTTAAGTTTGAGATTTTAAGAAACCCCACAGAGGTGCATGTAACCATCAAATACAGCACATTTTTCAAGCGTGCCCCCATTTTCAAAATTTGAATTTTGCCCAGTAGTGTTGGTTAATTGTTAGTGAACTATACCTGTCAATGTAATGCTCAAGGGCATATTTGTATAAAGGAAGGAAAACGATTGATTACAACGGCTAACCGATGTCAAGAACGGCGGAGCTAGAAATGCCAAATTATGTCTTCCATTGAGAAATAGTGAGAAATAGTGCCACCCTCACTAAAATGACCTCTAACTTGACTTGCCTTGGCTGAACCAAATGAACAATCAATAATGGATGAGGCATAGATATGATTGAGCACAATTCCCATCCATTTCATATTTAAAGGATATTTTCCAGAGCTGTTGAATTGTTATCAGAGATCTGCGATATTAATTAGTCTAATTACCAATTCCTTCTTTTGCGATGTACACCCAAGTTCAAGTTTTACAATCACAGGTACGGTTACTAGGCTATTACCAATGCAACTGCAACAAAAATTTTCCAAAAAAAATTGGGGGCGCACCCCAATTTCAACAAAAATTGGGGGGCTTCAACAAAATGGCTGGTATTGCTTTAATACACTGCATACAATGAACGCTATAAAACAAGGGATAAAAGAACATCAATGAGGCAAATAACTTTTAAAAGCTTTTTGGTTTGGTTATGGGGGAATCAATTGTCAACTCAATTTATTGGCAACATGCCAGACTCCCTCCCAATAGTAAGGGCTCTCCCCGACGGGAGCTTGTTCTGAAGGGGTCGCTATTCTGAAGAATCAGATTCCCAAAATGACAAACAAGTGCTGTTATTCATAGGGTTAGGGTTAGAGTTAGGGGACCTCAATTTTATTTGGAATAATGACCCAATGGCCTATTTGGGAAAGTACCCCCTTCTTTAGAGGAATATTGACCTACCTAATACTATCTTGGAATAACGACCGTAAAGGGGAATGGCCTCTGTTTAAGTCTTATAAATTTTTTATCTTGATAGAAGGACTGCACCCAAAAACCCCATATGCAAAGTTTTGTGGCAGAATTTCAACCCATTTGAAGTTGAGCTAAAAGCGTGATTTTGAAATCCCCAAAGGGTACTCTGTAAATTAATATTGGTCGGACCAAAAAGGGCGTATTTGTGCCGTAAATCCAAATCAACTCCCTTTAGCCCTAAGATTTTCACATTGGTAAATGAGAAAAATACGAGACATTCTCTGAAGAGATTGGGGGGCCAAAAAAAATTTTGGGGAAAAGTTGGAAAAAAAATCTGAAACTGCGAACGGAGGGAGCGACCGGAGTATCGCCCCTAACAGCCGGGGGGGTCCGGGGCCGATAAGGGCCCTGGCGGGGGTCCAGGGGCAAGCCCCAGTGGGGGGGGTCGAGGGGGGCGAGCCCCTCGAAGCCAGAAGGGTTCTATGACATTTAGAGCTACCAGGAAAGACCATTCGGAGAGTTAAAAATCAATCATTCCAAAAAAGTTTATAAGTAACTTGTACAATGTGAAAAAAAAATGGGGCTTAGTTCTGGGTCCAATTCATCTCACTAGTTTGATTAAAATTCAAGTTTCATATATATAAAAGGCCAAATGATAATGATTATTGATACAAGACACACTTTGGGGCTTTGCCTTTGCACTTTTGCAGTTCTTCCTTGGCATCACGTGATAGCTACGTAAGGCTTTACGAGTTCAACCCTGCAATCAGTCCTTCAAAAGGTTGATCATTGCAGCAATGGATCAAAAATTTTGCAGGACTTGCCGTCACTTAAACTGTTGAAAACCTACCCAGTGAAGTTGTCTTCCTGTAACTGTGGAAGTTATCGCCATTATCTTTGAGTAAACGCTATTGAAATTTGTCCTTTAATTCTTTTCAAACGTCTTTTTTAAATTGTTTCCAAAGGCTTGTAAATTCAATTACCCGGTTCATTTGTCGCTTATATATCACATCGGTATTTTTCCGATAGAATTGTGATCTGTCATGCTTTGCCACTTATGCTAGTCTCTTATACAAAATCGCAATGTACGCAAACCTATTTAATACACCCGATGTTCCGATGTACTTTTGAGTGGGTCAGAGTCGAGAGATCAGATTAAACAATAAACAAGATTCCGTTTAAAAATCTCCAATCTACAATCAAACAATAACAAATCAGAAAAAATAAAAAAAAATCTGAAAAATACAGAAAAATCGGATTTTAATCTCAGAAAAGAAATGTAAAAAACGGCTTTTCGATTAAATTGGAAGATTGGCATCTTGCTTCTGATCAAAAATTGAACAGTCTTCGGTTAAATCTGGGGTCCCTGGGGGACGGGCTATTAGTGATCGGACCAAGGACCCTTTTAATATCATATTTGAAATAAAGACCCTCAGAAAAAACTGAACCAAAAATCCAACAAACCACCCACAGCTCACCCTCTCTAAGAGTGCCGGTTCCCCTTCCCAATGCACACTGCCCCTTTCCAACACCTAATTCCTCCTGTCCCCTCCATCACCAAACAACCCACCCCACCCACATTCACCAACTCGCAACATCCCAACTCCCCCTTGCCAACATTCCCCAGCTTCTCACTCACCAACCCCAGCTTTCCCCACCAACACCCAACTCCCATGAACAACAAGTACCTCAAGACCTAAATCTCTTAGCTCCTTAGCTCCCTACAATTCCAGTCTCTCCACCCCCCCCCCCCCCACACACCCCATAGCTCATTCCCTAAACAACCTAGAACCCCTTTTTCCTACTGTCCCGCTCTAAGCCAGATCTCATTTCTTAAACCTAATTTCCTTCCTAAAACCGACAATTTTTTTCCATAACCATATCCTTCCCTTCCTTAACCCACCTCCATTCCCTAACCCACATCCTTTCCCTAACCCAATCCCCTTCCCTCCCCAAATCTCCTTCCCACTTTAGGCGTCATATTTTGAGGATTTCATTCACATATGGAACATGCTAAATAAATGCTGGTCTTGATCAAGTTCTATATCCTGTTCACAACACCAGCAAGGCCATGAACAAAACACCATACCCAACACGACATAATAGTACAACCAAATCCACAACTTCAATAAGCATTTCACACCCCTTCCAAGGTATGACAGTTCCCCATGAAGTTCTGTTACATATTCACAGTCCTTTCCCTATGCATGGCATTCAATATTTGGAAAACTCAAATATCTTCACCACATGTAACAGGAGCCATTTTCACAAAATGTCATTATCAGACCTAGCCCTCCTAATTTACACAATTTAAAACATTTCCATATTTAATCACACAATTAATGCTATAAAGGTGCAACAGAGATTTTGAGGCACGCAAATAGTGTGGCATAATCTAATTTCATATAGATTAAACACTCAAAGAGATCTCTTACCTTGTATTTGACTCCAGAAATGGGTCTTAAAAGAGACAAAAAAGTGAATTTTGACTTGCTTATACTTTTCACTATAAAACAAAGGCTGAATTCGTATTTTGCTCCTAGAACATAAATAGAATTTCACAATTTTTGTACCAAAGAACATTTCTTTCCTCAGCTTATCCTTTCAGATGGGGAAATTATTTTTGATGGAAAGCTTTACATCAGGGCAAAAATCCAGAAGTTCCACACTTTTTATGGGAACACCTATTATTAAATCCCGCCTCGTTTGAACCTTTACATATCCTTAACAAATTTTCACATTTTTTTACCTTTCCGATGACCCAAGTTGACCGCCATGGCCATTGCTGCACAGGCTTCCCGTTCACAGTAAGCCACAAAACAAACTCTCCCTATTGACAGGGGTTGAAAAAAATAAATTTCCCGGGAAGATAGTTTCTCACAGATTTCCCAATCTTATGTATAAATTTCCCTCCAAATGGCCAAGTGTCCCTCCACATTGCCAACTTTCCCTGGAGGAGCTTCCCAAATTCCCCACTTTTTCGAGCCATGCCTATGACTGTGCTCTTGACTTAAATTAAATTATTATGACCCTTGGCATATTTCACACAGATGGAGCTTCATTTCCTATTCCCCATCCCGAATTGCTTGGAGCCAAGAGGTGTTATTCAATCTTTTTATTCTTAGGCTATTTTGCATAATTACATTAAGGTGCAACACGAGATTTTTGAGACAACCCACAATTGGATCACACATTAATTTTTGTATACTTAGACCCTCAATTTAGATTTTCCTTACCTTGTATTGGGCGACAGAAATGTCATAAGAGAGAAAAAAGGCGATTTTGATTGGTTTTTATTTCAATATAAAACATAGGCTGAATTTTGCTTTGCTCCTATATGAAATTAATAAAATTTCAGCATTTTTGTACCAAAGAAACATTTCTCACTAGCCCTTTCAGATGGGATATTTTTATGGAATTCTTTACATCAGGGCAAAATCATACCTTTATGTTTTTAGGGACACCTGATAAGTGTAATCTCTCCGTTGCACCTTTACCCTCCCCCTACTTTGTTCATGTGCTTAATCGTTAAGGTGCTTGTTCCGATCGTCTTTTTGGACCCTCTAAGTGTAAAAGCAGAAGTAGTACAATTTTGATATCAGATGAAAGGTCTAATTTTCTCATTGTCTTCCTGAAATTTCAGCTTCAAATCCATTTATATTTCTCAGATCAGTGACAAAACCTTTCGTTTTAATGGTTAACCACCAGGTAGTGATAAGGGCATTGCAATATGCATTATTGCGTCTAGCACAAAAACTGCAGTTTGTTTCCCACGCAATGGTAGTACAGATAATACATGTGTCAGGGTCCCATAAATCAAGGAGAAACAGAGGGAGAAAATCAGAACAAGCACCTAAAGCAATAACAGCAGCATTTTTGAAGAGCGCCCCCAATTTTTCAAATTTGAATATTTTTGCACAGTTTCATGTGTGTTAACGGTTCTAGGAAACTAACCGTGGGAACGAGAATGTTCAAAAAGTGTATTTATCATAAACAAGCGATTTGGTAATTAGATTGGGATTCCAGAATTTGTACTTAAGCAGAGCTGGAAATGCTAGAGGTTTATGTTTCGTTCCATGATGACATAGTGCACCTCAAGAAATGACCTCTAACTTGACTGGCCTGACCCAATAAAACACTAATGGATGAGCATAAACACGTAACAATGCGCTATTTTCCGGCTATTTCATGGAAGGCCATTTCCAGCCAGCCGTTGAATTATTATCGGGATCCTCCGATATTAATTATTCTAATTACCAAATTCCTTGCGTTTGTGACACAGAGACATTTTTTGAGCTTAACCATTTTTTTTCACAGACATACGGTTTCCTAGCCAGTTACGATGCAAACCAGTGTAAATCAAAACTTTTGCAATATGGGGCACTCTTCAAAAATGTCTATTATTGCTTTCACAGAATTATTCTGCTTAAGCGAACCCTTCCACCTCTTTCACTTCTTTCTCCCATTAACAAAGCACGAAGGGTAATAATTGAATTAATGCCCTAGTTTACAGTGTATGGCATGCTATTCTCCTGTGCAAAGTGGGTTTCCTTTCTTTCACACGGTATGTAAATGTTATGCCAACAGACATCCAATTTAACCTCTGCAACACCATGTTTATATTAGGGAAAACTGCTGCCTTGCCTCACAAGTGTGACATGAATATCTGAAATTGATTTACATAAATTATCATAAACATAATTTTACTGGCCAAATACCTTCCCACCTTGTTTTCTCCCAAGTACAATAGAGGTCAATTGGCAAATTGCGCAACAACAAAAATTATGCTGCAGCAAACTTGAGGTGGTTGCAAAATCCAAAACTTTCATGTCTTAAAACATTTGTGTATCGGGAGGATTAAATCAAATCTCACCCATATTGATTTTGTCAATGAATAACCACTATTTGATTGTATTTTAATATTTTGCGAGTTGCAAGTTTTGAGAATGCATCAAAATATATTCACTTTCAATGTCTATTGATTTGATGAATTCAATTTGAAAGGAGAAATTACTTGAGATTAACCGATGCCAGGGTTTCCTCTGCCGATATCAGCGATGGCCGATATTTTTTTGTAGTACGGCCGATCCACCCGATCCGATCCGACATTTGCCCTTAACTTAGAATTGGCGACGATGATTATAATCAACAAATCTGTGCATCCCACATTTGCTTTATGTTCCGTAAGGCATTTCCCTCATGTCCTTGTCTCATGTTTTTTTCTCACTTAAAACTGGAAAAATACCCATTGTACTTTGTTGTCCCCTTTCATTCATTCAGATTACAGCGCTGAGAACCGGCAGCCTCTGACATATTTTTTATAACCGATCCGAATTTTTGCCGATTTTGCAGAATCGGCCCCCGATCCGATGTAAATATTGGTTAATCTCTAGAAATGACTTTATAACATGAAATCCAAATTTTTATTTATGTATTTTTTTAAATTTATTTTTCCAAAATCACAATCCACCACATGTCGTCAGTTTGCATGAATTATAAATCGAAACTATAATTAAAAATAGTGAAAAATCTCTCATCAAAACCAGAAACACTTAGAATACGGTTAGGCAAATGGATCTTAGCCATTATTAAAGGTGCAACGAGAGATTTTGAGGCACCCAAATATTGTGTCATAATAGTAATTTCAAATAGATTAGACACACTATAATAATAATAATAATAATTTGTATTTTTAACGCGCGACATATCCACGTAAACGTGATCAAGGCGCTGTGCGGCTGCCATGAATGGCGCTCAGCACATCAGAGAAATCATTTACCAGAACAGATTTATGGCAAGAAGCTCGATTTTAGAAGCAGGAGGAAACCGGAGTACCCGGAGAAAACCTGCGGGAACGAGTATGGATCGAGAAACCAAATTCACATAAAGCCACCGAGAACGAGCCCCTGCCGGGAATCGTACCCGACACCTCATTGGTGAAAGGCGAGGGAAGATACGCTGCGCCAACACGTTCCCCCACTATAGATTTCTTACCTTGTATTATACTACAAAAATGTCTTAAGAGAGAAAAAAGGCGATTTTGATTTGTTTATATTCAATGTAAAACATAGGCCGAATTTCGCATTTGCTCCTATACGAAATTAGAAATTTCACATTTTTTGTACCAAAGAAACATTTCTCAGCTTAATCCTTTCAGATGGGGATATTTTTGATGGAAAGCTTTACATCAGGCCAAAAATCAGAACTTTCGATTTTTTTAGGGACACCTGATACTGGAAATCTCTCGTTGCAACCTTTAACTGGCCTAATGAGAACTTACCACGTCGTCATCCTTGTTGTAGCGTGCAATGTCACGTCTCAGGGTTCTGATCATGATCATGGTCAGGATACCTGCAAATGATGATAACCAAAGAATTTTGTGGTTCTCGGCGTTTGTGCTTAGCTATCTCAAAAGAATAATAAGCTGTGGACTTGGGCTCTTCCGATCTTACAACTTGACCTCATATGACCTTTGCCCTTCCACATACCTTTGACCTCAATCAACAAATGAATTGCACTGACTCAAGTTTTAACTTCTAACTTTGCACAACTGGCGGTCAATTTTACATTTTTGAGGCATATTTTATTCAACTTGAACTCACATACATTTGACCTTGGCACATGACCTTTGACCTCATCAACATCGGATGGTCCCATGGTGCACCTATGACCATTTGGGTTCCAATTGATTTTCAACTTTTCAACTGAGGCATTTTAAACAAACTCAACAATTTAAGTGACACACACACAACGCACAATACAATTGCTACTTAAGTGGTCCTGCCAGCTATAGCTGCGCCACAAAAACATTTTCTGGTGTTTTAAAAATTCAATGCATACATTCATTTGTCTATTAAAAACAAGTTCTAACTCAACTCACACTCTCAACTCACCCTCTCACTCGCCTACTACGCAATCCATTTTGGTCAAAATGTGGGTACTTCAGGGGTTTTAATTGTAAAGCAGATTCTTCACCCCTCCACTCAAAACTGAGTCCCTAACTGACAAACATCGTCTTCTTGGTAAGAAAATCTCACATGTATCACATGGCAAATGTTTATCACTAATTTATACTTGAGGCCACACTCAAGCAATTTTGAAAATATATTTTTTGTGTAGTAATTAAAAATTATTTTAATTTTTTAACAAATCACGTGTTTTATTCCTTTTGACAAAAGACGCGATGAGGGCTGGTGATGAGTTCATTTATGCATAGTGTAATGGTGCCATAGGATACCGTAATAACCAAGTTCTGAAACCAGATTTAAACAAAGTTTGTGGATTTTCTATGTATGAAGGTCTTCAAATTTGAGCTTGGTTATTTCACAGTTATTAGTATAATGACAAGCATCATTATATTCAAAAAACAGACTTGTTTGAAAATTGAGTGCACCCTCATCAGAAAAATCTGTGTGTCAGGCTTTAAATGTGCATTTTCGGATTTCGCACCTTCTGTTTTATCATTGTTCACTAGATATCCTGGAGAAAAGCTTATTCTCAAATTTTGAGGTGATCCCGATCTTGCGGTTTTGTGTTTAACGAGCAATTTGCTTTTTTCCCATGGCCCCATATGCCACTGGTACTGTAATTTCCTGAAACAGACAGAAATAACAAAATTGCAATTTCTTCAGATAGCGACCAAATTTTGCACGAGGTTAGGTTAATACGTGGTTACTAAAGCAAACGGTTCAGATGATATAAAAATCTCAACTTTTTTGAGGTTAATCGGGGGGACAAGGTTGTTGCATTGTCACCAAATGCCCCTTTAAGTTTTGATATCTATTTTTCCATTCACAAATACAAAAATTAACATTCCTGGGTCAAGATTTTTTGGTCACACACAGGTGGAAGGAACTGATTCATGGATTGTTTTTTGTCCAACAAAACATGTTCAATAATTAAAGCCATCAGTGTTACAACACACTTAGCACCTGGCCCACCTGGCCGTGAGAGGGGGTGAAGAACATCGCATACAGCTTGGCAGCCTATTAAAGCGGACTCAGGATTTCCCGATTTAGGGCGCACTCAATTTTGAAAACAAATCATGTTTTTTTGGCATATCCATATGCTTGTCCATATAATAATCACTGTGTGAAATAACTACACTCAAATCGAGTCCTCAAAAAACCAGAGCATCAATGATGCAGTGGCCTATTAATACTTTATTTTAAAGCTAATTTTTTGCTCATAAAAATAGCTTCCGTCCCTCCCCCGCCTGCTGATGCACCCGCCCCCTCCCCAATGTGGCACCCAGGTGACTAGTCCACCAAGGTCACATGAAGTCACAAAGATCACCCACCCAGTCCCCTGTCCCCTCCCCCAATGCACCTTAACCCTGCGGCCTTCCCACCTCCCCGATGCAACCCCCCTGAAACCTCTCAAAACCGACGCACCCAACCTCTTCTCCCCCGACGCACTCCAACCCCCTTCCCCACAACTGCCCTAGCCTTCCCCCAAAACCCCACCCTGTTCCCTCTTAACACCCCACCCTTCACTTCCCATCCCCCACCCTTCCCCCTCCCCAACACCCCCCTTTCCCCAACACCCCGTCACCCTCCTCCCTAACACCCCATCCTGCCCATGACATGGGGTCCCGAGGTCTGGGGTCCACTGATGTCACATGGGAGTCCCGAGGTCAATGGTGTCAACCGAAGTCCCCTGGGGTCACCGAGGGCACATGGGTCACCGAGGTCACATGGGGTCACCGAGGTCAACCGAGGCCACAACATGGGGTCACGCGGTCACATGGGGTCAACCGAGGTCACCAAGTCACTGGGGTCACCAAGGTCACATGGGGTCACCAGGTCACATGGGGTCACCAAGGTCCACATGGGGTCACCAAGGTCACATGGGTCCACCAAGGCGGTCACCATAAGGTCACTTAGTCACCAAGGTCACATGAGGGTCAATAATTCACCCTCCCACGGTTCCCCCTACCTGATGCAACCGACCCCTCCTGCATGATGCACCCCAACACCTCCCCAATGAATGGCCCCAAAGGTGACAGGTCACAAAGTCACCTCCACCCCCTCCCCGATGCAAACCCTCGGCTCCAACTATCTACCACCCTCCCACCCTAACCCCCCTTCCCCCTTGGTTATTCACCTACCCGCCCTTCCTGATGCACCTGACCCCTCCCCAATGGAATGGCACCAAAGTTGACAGGTCACAAAGATCACCTTACCCCCCTCCCCGATGCACCCTCTACAACTATCTACCATGCCCCCTCCCCGATGCACCTCCCCTGACCCCCACCTTACCACTCTCCCCGCCTCACCTACGACTCCCCCACAATCCCCACAACCTCACCTTCCCCCAACACCCCAAACTTTCCTCCTAAACACCCCACCTTTCATTTCCCCCCCCCTCGCCACCCCAACACCCACCCTTTCTCCCTCCTCCCCAACACCCAACCTTCCTCCTCCCTAACACCTCCGCCTTCCCCCTCCATATGGATTCACACACAAGATTGTATGGCATTGTTCTTTTCATGTATAATGAATGTTTCATATCCGCGGTATTGTTTAAAAGCGATCATCAGCAATTATGCATATTAATTAGCTCATTGCATCTTAAGAGAGCCGCATGTAATCACAAATTTTGAAATGGCAAAAGATTCGCACCATAATTGGGTTTTTGCATGCAGGGAAAATATGCATATTCGATGAACTGTTTCAAAAATCTAGTGATTATGCAGATTTTTTGCATATTAATTAGCTCATTTTGCATATTAATTCCCCGAAATCGCCCATCTACTCGGTGGTAACTCTTTAAACCGCTCCTTACGACAAGTTTACGACATCATCATACGCCTTATGGAACTCCAGAATAACTTGTACACAAGCTTTGCGGGAAAGGGTCAACATTTTTGACTGACATGAGGTCAAAGGTCATATGAGGAACCAAGGAGTCGTCAAGAGATCACTAACATGTCACCCCACCCCCGGCCCCTCCTTTCCAGCAATTTACATCACCGATCACCGTAGCCCTTATGAAACGCACCCGGCATGCAATATACTATAATAGTACTAAAGGCTGAAAAGAATTATTTTCCCGATGAAGGGTGTACCTCAAACCAATTGTGTTTTTGCATATGCATAATGCTTGTCATCTACTAAGCACTTTCTGATGAAGAAATCTTCAGTAGCAATGTTTCGTTGTTTTTATTTAAATATTATTTCTTAACATCCCAAGATTAAGAAGTATCTTGCTCATTTAACGCCTAAAATTAGAATCGGGGCGTACCCGATCACAAAAACAAAATTGACTACGGACATCACTGGACCATACAGAACTGAAGTCTGCCTATATAAACAGTGTAGCAAAACAGTGCGACAGGTGCGTCGGCGTCCATGTGGCAGGGAAAAGTGGGGAATTTTGGAAGCTCTTTCCCGGTAAATCTGGCATCCTCGCGGGAAATGAGGGGGGAACAGAAACGAGTGCATCAATGGATGCAGTAACCATCAATTGGATGGGTTTTTTAGGGAATGCATAGTTTGTATTCAAGTTGGATTTGACCTCCTTTGGCATTGAGTGACCCCTGAGAACATTAACATAGACTTAACATGTTCGCCATCAACAATCATCCCCCGCTCACCCACTTTTCATTTGGATACACAAAGTTTTACCACCATCATTTTACTCCTCTCTGAACCTTGAATGACTCCTGATGACCTTGTCCATGACCTTGAAGTTTTTGTCAGCATCAACCCCACCGTCCAAGTTTCACGTCCATACACCATTTTTACCCCATTGCCCTCCTTGACTTGAAGTCCCTGATGAACCTTGCTTACTAACACTCAGACTGTGGAAATCAAGGGGCATCCCACCCACCAAGTTGCAAGAAACGTACGGGCCCTCGATCTCCAAGAAACATAGCTTTGACCTCCTTGGACCTTAAATAACCTCTAATTACTTGTTGGTGACCTTTGACATTTTCGGGCAGCCAACAATTTGACCCCACCTTCCAGGTTCATGGTCCATACACCAACGTTACCCCATTGATCTTGAATGTACCCCTGATGACTTGTTTGGCTTTAAAATTTTGGTATCAACAATTGACCCCACCCACCAAGTTTCGTCTGGATACCCAAAGTTCACCCCTTTACCACCTCCTTGACCTTGTATGACCACTAAATGATGACCTTGTTTGCTCTTTAAAATTTTTGGCCATCAACAATCACTCCCACCTTAAAGTTTAATGGCCATACACCAATGTTTGCCCCATTTTAACCATCCTTGGGGACCTTGAATGACCCCTTAAGACCTTGCCATGACCTTTAAAATTTGTGGGTGGTGCAAAAATCGACGCCCACCCTCCAAATTTGCTGTCCATATACAACCAATGTTTTACTCCATTTGACCTCATTTGATTTAATGACCCCTGATACCGTGTGATCCACTAACAAATTCAACCTCGGTCTTCGGACGTCAAGGGCACTCCACCCCCAGTTTCAGAACGCGACTCTCTGTCTCTGAGAAACCACCGTTTAACCTTCTTTTGACCTTTAATGACCCAAAATGACCTTTGTCGTGACTCAAAATTTTCGGCATCAGAAATTGACCCACCTCCAAGTTTCGTTCCATACCCCTTAACTTTACCCTACTTGGTTTTTCAAGACCACGATGACCTTTGATCAACGAACCAATACACAACCCTCGGTTTTAGGACGGTCAAGGGGCACCACCCACCATGTTTCAGGAACATGCGACTCTCGTCTCTGAGAAACCCAACCTTTAACCTTCTTTGACCTGGATTGACCCCAATGCTTGCCGTGACTTCACAATATTAGGCAATCAAAAATCGACCCCACCAGCCAAGTTTCATGTCCATAACAACACAATGTTTACCCCATTTGACCTCATTTGATCTTGATGACCCCTGATGACCTTTGATCCGCTAACCGATATAACCTCGGTCCCTTCGGATGGTCATGAGCACCACCCCCCAAGTTTCGGGAACGTGCAACCCTCATTGTCCGAGAAACCAAGGTTTAAACTCCTTTGACCTTGAATGACCCCTAATGACCGTGTTGTGACCTTCAAATTTTTCGGACTCAAAAATCGACCTCACCTTCCAAGTTTCATGCCCATACACCAATTTTACCCCATTTGCCCTCATCTGACCTTTGAATGACCCTTATACCTTTGATCCACTAACCAATACAACTTCGGCTCTTCGGTTGGTCAAGGGCCACCCACCCACCAAGTTTAGGAACGTGCGACCCTTTGGTGTCCTAGAAAATAGACGTGCGATCAGACAGACACACTGACAACAGACAGCTAGAGAGACCACCGGTAAATAGATGCATTTATTGACTTACTAACGTAAAACTTTTGCAGCAAGCATCATAAAACGCGCCGGTGAAAGTTTTATCGTGGACGGATTAGTGCTTCCCCAACATTTTTACTCGGGTTGTCGGCTAAATGGGCATACTCATGTGTGCATTTAGCATAAAACTCATGTCCAACTGACATGTTTCTTGTACGCGACCTTGTTAGCTCTCGCACAACAATTCAGTGTGTGGTTGTGTGTGGTGTGTGTTGTGTTGTGGTGTGGTGGTGTGTGGGGAAAAACTACTTGTTGGATCACCCATGAGCCAAACTATTGTTTTCACATCCTTGTGTTGTTTTCTAGTCGGACATCGTATCCGTCATATTGAGAGGTGTTTGGATAATTTTCATAGCTGAACAGTTGACGATGATGAATAATGGAAACATGGAAAATCGAAGTAAACATATAAACCGTCTGGGCGAACATGTGGGAACGAAGATGGTAACCCGTGCACACGGGATCGCTACACCTTCCGTGCCCTGCAAGTCCCGAAGAATAAACAATGAAAAGTCAAAATACTGGTAAATATAACCAATGCCACTCGTGAGAACGGAGATGACCAATTTTACACGAATTTTTACACTATAATACGAATTTTGCCGAACCTGAGTTAGACAATAGTTACTACCCACCGTCCAAAGCTGATTTGAAACAATACGACTGCAAAAAAGTACAAATTAAAAAGGTTTAAAATCCGTATTTTGGGGGGAAACACGAATAAACCGCACGAAACTTGTATTTATTTCGCCATTAAGCTGAACGTAAACATTGATAGTGCGACACCTTGTTCTTGCGTCAAAGGTCACGATAGGATAACCAATCAGAACCCGGGCTACGAGGCGTGATATACACATGGCACTCTCTTTTGAATACTTAAAAGTTGTTGACTAAAATTGCCCCATTATGTTCTTACTTGATTAAAGTCAAAGTAATGTCAAAATTTCTCTTTGAAAGTACTCTTCGGAAAATGATATACTGGTACATCTTTTTCAAGGAACATTCGCTATGTAAGTAATGCTGCGGTGTGATTTCCAAAAGTACGAACACATCGTCTATTCGGAAAATTTTTGATGCGTGCAAGATTTTCTTATTATGTTCTTTCATTAAAAAAATATTTTCTTCATTCAAATCGCGAACGATATAGTAAATAGTTCACGTTACACTCATGGGGTCGGTTTCATTTTTTGGGAAGTTTTTAAGCGATTAAATTTTAATTAATTCGTTCACATTTTTTTTTTATGCAGGAACCAGCCTGTGTTTTGGAATTGTCTGCGTCATGTATTTGGTTCCCCCGCCCTGGTTCTTAATTCACCAATGGCCTTGCGGTGCATGTACTTCCACATGCAACGGGCAACGGGGCTACTATGGTAATTGGTGTTGCTTAATGATACTCACATTCGTCAAAGCGGGGGCTGATTCTAGGCAACAGCTAGACCCGATGAAATAGAAAATTCTATTGGGGGAATCTTGACTGAGTTCGCCCAGATTATGACTAGTTCCTAATTTCGCCAAGGGCAATCACATTTATAGCTGGTCACGTGATATTAAGTGACCCTTTTCGACCACTTTTAGCCAAGACGTCAAGAACATAGCAACAGTATAATGCAAATTAGGAACAAACAAACATGACGGTGCAGGTAAGGTGAATCATATAGACCAGTTACCAGCAATGTTTGTAAACCCACTTAGCGGCTCTGGTCTCTGAAATAGTCGCCTGACTGGAATACACCCTGGTCATTTATATGTAGAGTTTTTAATACTCCTAATGGGCCTAACGATTCCAGGCAATTGATTTCGCAGGCAACAAAGAATGTCTATTGGCGTCTATTTTATTTAATAAGATGCCAACTAATAACAGAAATATGTGGGGTCTTCATGTTGCAACAAACTACAATTTCGCGTAAATAGTCATGAATACCTAATACCATAAGTTAAGAGAGTTACGTCCATATCGTCATGCTAGAACCTTCGTGAACATGAGTTCGAATTCGACTGTTGAACCCCCCCCTCCAGAGCGGTGTAAAAGGCGTCCACCTCGTCAAACAACCAGTTGCCGAATGTATTATGCAAGTACACATGAACATTTGGCCAAGCGATTTTACCAACACAAACACACTCTCCCTCTGTTTATGTACTGCAACCAAGGAAATCATATGCTGCAACGTAGGGGCACATGATATGGAGTAACAGCCGGCAAATACTACCGCGGGGAGGACAAAGTAACGATATAGAGCCAATAAAATGCAGTGTTTGCACAATACTTTTGTATACTCACAACATTCGTGTGGTTCAACCCATAATAATTTCAACCTTTCGTTCATTTGGAAATTAAAACGTGTCTCGACGGCAGAGAAAATCATTCTAGTCGATCTGCTTTCATACCTATCTATACTGCAAACGATGATGTCATAAAACATGAAATGCCATCTTAGTTTGTTCAGGAAACAGGTGTATCGCCACATATTTTGTCTTTAATCGACACTGTCCAAACTTCCAGTGACAAGGTTGGCTAAAGGACAAAGGGAATTAAGGCTTGATAATAAATCCTATCGTTCCAATGATGCAAGCATTTTCCTCTGACACATTAACATCATAAAAAAACACAATCCTAACTTTACTGACGGTCATTGTCCTTTATGCAATTAGCGCAATTTAGAGACTAGAACAGATTGAATGCATATAGGCTTGCTGTTTATTCAGTTGTCTCCGCCTCAAGATTAGGCAACAACTGCGAAGGCCGCCGGCCATACATATAACAAAGGTCTGACTTCCCCCCCCAATAACCGGTGATTCCAATTATGTTTTAATATTTCCTTATAACAACCCCATATTGGATAGCCAAGGCGGGAGCCAAGGATTCCGAATATTAGTTAGTACCTATTGTTAGCCCGACTTGTAAGCCATAACTAATAATGAAATAGCTACATAATAAGACAACAATAGGCATAATATTCTGTTTTCACACCACCGCTACCTCTGTTTCCCGTAAATTTGAAAACCGATTCCATACTACATAGTAGCTATACACATTTTTTCAAGTCTAAAGAACCCATAAGCCTGATACTAATATACCTGGTTTAGGTATATTAGTCTCGCCATAAGTACCATGAGTACAAATGATCCGTCGAAGGTAATATGTCGCAGGGCAACAGCCAGGCCCGGACACAACCCATTACAAATAAAGGAGAACTTGCAACATCAAAAATTCTCCCAGCTCTTTCTCCGAAAATAGAAATATAGCTACATTCGTAAAATATAAAATAGGCCCAACGTTTAAAAGAAAAACAAACCCCTACAAATGGGACGCTATCCGGACGGCCTCCATTTCTTATTTAACAAATTTACACCGTACCAAACTCCAACTTCCATCCCTTCCCCAAAAAAACATTTAAATATAAAATGGTGCGTCCAGCTTGGTCCAGAGCTCAGGTCCAGGGCGTGTTTTACACTAAATCTGCTCACAAAGCGTCGGTTGCAAGTCCGCTATGCAAATTAGCTTATCTGCAATCGTGTTGACCCTCTTCCTTGTCCACTACACTTGCACGCAGATGACTCCTTGCCTTTTGCGCCCGAATATACCCCGCAGCACGCTAACACGCGCACCACAAGCATAGCGTTCAGTAAGAAGACGACAAGCGAGGCATCCAAGAACATGCCCGAAAAAGCAAACACCTCCCCAAACTCGCCGCACTAAATTAACAAAATAATTCCTACCGCCAACCGGCCCACCACCTCTAGACTGAACATTGTGCCGAATTTCCGGCGGAAATGGACATAAACGCCGACTAGTTTCGCTGAACAAACCGACATATTAAAAAACGTCCCCGCTCTCGATAAGCAACAAAACCCACATTGAGGGTTAATATTAATGAGAGAGAGCAATAAAAATAAAAGGATATAAATGGAATACGAGTCGTTTTTCTTCTCCAAAATTAGAGGTGCGAAAATAATCCTGAATAAATAATTCCGAAATGGTCCGCGTTGGTTCCTTTCACTGATGATTAAAAACGGTCTGTGAAATTCCCCAAGCCAGTTCTAAGCTTTTCAACTATACTGATCTTTCATGACTTTTCAGCTCATGAGCCACAGGTAATCACTCACCCACGCTGAATTTCTGATCACAGATTTGCAATACCGGTGAATTATTCTAAACTGAGTTCTAAACATTTGTTTTGGGTGTCAATACCACCCCGCGGTCGGGGTTCGGGTCGTCCATTTTGTACACTTTTTCAGAGCTAAAACGACATATTTTTAGCATAAAAACACATGACTTATTCGATTTCAATCATATGTTATTCAATTTTCTTCTCTGGCCTTTCGAACTGATTTTTTAAAAATAATTCGACGTTACTTCCGTTTTTCTTTTTTGTTTACTTCACTTAACATATGAAGGGAAGCATGTATAACAAACTTTGTTGTTTGGGTTGATTCCATTTAATACATGGGGGCGAGGCGAGGTAATGTCACGTTTCACGGTCCGCTCCCGGCCAATGAAAATTTGAACTGATGCACTTTTTAATATTTTTTGAAGCGATGTACTATAAAAAAACACACAGAAAATATGAATAATTATTTTCTGTCGATTGTATTTTTTATTCACGGAATTCAAGGGGATCATAGGCTTCTGAGACGATCCTGAGAGAGAACCGTACGACCCCGGCATCAATCAACGTCTTCCACAAAAATTTTAGACTGCGAATAATATGTGTCGGGCCAAGATCGTTTCCCTGGGAGGTTGGCCTGGTGAAGCAATATCATCGAACATCACTTCAGCTTTGGGAAATGTGCAAGTGGAGCCTTCCCAGCTGTCTGTCGACGCTAGTGTAAGATTGAACCTGCTTAATTTGTTCAACTTGATTCACAATTTGGTGTAAAATGTCATCTTTTTGATAGGTAGGCTTAATCGCCTTGCTGAGATTACTTCCATTCTCGCTTAACAAAAGTCATATAAGTTTTAATCTCGCACAATCACAATGAATAATGTACTTATTTAGATTAAATACCGATGGAATTAATTTGTCTCTCACTAAAAATATGTTGGGGATTTTCTTGTCAACAAACTGTTCAAAAATGTCTTGGCACTTACTCTGTGTGGGTATCATAGCCAACACGGGACACGAGGCGGCGTGTCAACGGTCACGTAATCTTCCTCAAGGGAAATCCTGGAAATCCCAATGCGTGTAAACATGATCCCTGGTGTAAACATGCCTGAGTTCATGAATATTTAATTAGCACTATCCTATGCCTGACGTTTTATCGTGGAATGCTTTACATAGATCAAAACTTGGATATTTTGAGGGCTTTTAATCATGAAATTTGTCTAAAGTGACCTAGATATATAGACTTATATAATAATCTACACAAGCATTTTTGCTCGACAGAGGCAGATTTTTATTAGGAACACAGTGAGTAAGTTTGCATGGTGTCAGGCAGAGAATCTGAGCCAAGGCCGGGGTTGTAGGTAGCTCTTGTACAGACGCATACTACAGGCACATTCATAACACAACACATCACATCCCCCCCCTCCACTCGTAGCGCAAGGACACAATAGCCCTCAAATGCCAACCACGCTCCCACGTAACCCAGGTCATGAATATCGATAACAAACTCCGCCCTCTCGAATCTTCCTAATGACAAGTGTCGGACCACTGCGCAATTTTATACCCTGAAAATCAGATTCCCTCAACAAAAAACCTTCCAAAATGACATTTACATACCAAAATTCAAAATCCCATTTCCATGATTTTTATCCAAAAGATCACAGCTTGCAAACCTGTAATTTTCAGAGCATCAAGCACGGCATAAAAAACGTAGAGGGCGTTAAAAGCTGCAAATTCTTCCACGCGATGGCAATGGCTCTATTAATTTCACATTAATAGGCCAAAATCACAACTTGTAATCATATTCCGGATCGGAAATTGTTATACCCGGTATCCTATGCTTGTTATTCTATCATAAATGCTTACTGCATAAAACGAAACATCCGATTTATCCTCTAACTTTGAATTAAGCAATTTAGTGTTATTATCTTATTTCTAGATGTCTATTTTTACTTTCTACACAAAAATTAATATTTGAAATCTCTGAGTCAAGCCCTTTAAATTTGCTAATTATACTGATTGAACGCGAATTATAAAAGCCAAGCCACAGTCACACGCTACCGCCGGGCAATGCTTTGTTTCTTGCTGGCGTCTTGTGTGTGCAAGCAATTAGTATAGTAAGCCGATCGCCATTAGTGTTGGGTTTTCAATGGAATGGGCGGCAACTCACGATTTTTTATTAGAATGGGTGTCGATCTCTCTCCTATTCTCAGCTTCCCTGATTAGAGCATGCAGTTGATTTTTCAATTAAAAAATAGGGCCAACCATTTCTTAGCCGACAACATATATTACAAACACTATGGTATAAATCCTCCATAATGTTCTTACCAGCTAGAAGAAACCACCACTAATGAGTTGATGATGGAGAACCAATGTATCTGTACATCACTCATCTAATAATTCCCCTCTGGATGCCCACTTGATCTGGCTTGGTGTCCACTTCACCTCATATGTAAACATACGTTCAAACGCCTCTGTTAAGGAAAAAACACAGGTTCTGTCGAATTTTAAAGGTGGGTTACTTCACCAACAACCACTTGCCCCCCACTTTTATCTACTAAAATTGTGGTCATTGGTAATCAAAAAAGAATTCACAAAATTGAGATTTTGGTCTACGAATAAGTCAGGTCAGGGGTTTCTAAGGGTCTGCTACTGCTACGCTCTGGTAGTACTACCTGTCCAAGGGCTGAGTTTTCGTTGCCAAACCTCACCCCCCCCCCCCCCCATTGGGTTTCAGAACGAAATCCGATGAGGAGGTTAGCCAGTTACCATGGTAGAACTAAAAGAAGATCTACTACAAGGGCGTCGGCGGTGGAGCGCTATGGCGGACATCCAACACATTGTCGTCAGTAAGGGCATCTGGTTAATTACCTTTTTGCCCAATAAATCCTCACCCCGCAGTATTGCTGGAATGTGAGGTGAACCCAGCCACCTCCATTGCATGGATAAAACTGGATTTAAAAACTTTTGGTATTACTACTTACTGATTCCCCCCCCAAAAAAATGAACAGATTTTTTTTTAGGCAAATAAACTTTTTTTCATTGCAGGCTTAATCCAGCGTGTTATTGACTATGTTATAAACTTGATTTTTACCTTTCTTATACATGGCACCCATCTTTTTGACACATACCCCTTGCCCCCAACAGTCACATTACCCTTTATCAGTTCGTATATGCCTGCGGCCTTACTCTCTTGTCAGTCCTAAATTGCCGGTACAATCACACTTTCCCTTCTGGTGTTGCAGATGCTGTCCTTGCTCCACACTCCGTGCAATCACCGCACCTCAAACCCAACCACACGTTACTTCATCACTGCAGGTTAAACAGAAATACACAACGTATGTTACCACCTTGGTACCACACACGTAGAAAAAAGCTCAAGGACATTTATTCAGCAGACGATGGAAAAGATGTTTAACACAAGAGAACACCCCCAGGTTATCCTACGGCATACACTGTTTGAATGGTCTCTGACCTTTGTTGTTCATATCAATGAGTACGAGTCTATGATATTCTGGTAATAGACATATTTGTTGATTAAAATTATGGCAAACTTATATAGTTAGCTTATAAATTTCCTGGATGTCTATAGCTTCCTATTAATGTCCTTATCTGTTTTTGAATATAATATTTTATATGTAAAATATATCTCTATTCTTCCAATGGCCTAGACTATCATTTGCAAGCAAAATTGAAGAAATTTCATATTTTGTGAAAATGTGCCAGTGCTGCTTTAAAGCTTTATAAGCACATAATCTCATCCTGTGATACAAAAGCCTCAAGTTTAAGGGGTTTGACGTGTTAGTGATCTACTCGATAAAATTTTCCAGAATTCACATATATAGTATTTACAACAGTACTGATAAAGAATCTGAAATAAAAAATGGGGGTCACCGACTTTGTTTTTGAGCTATAGCCAAAACAAAAAAGGTATGTTGTCACTTTTTAAACCACGCAAGTCTATGGGAAAAGTCAAAATTTGATGTTTGGATCGCCTACAAAATAAAAACTTCTCGATAAAATTTTGTAATTTCTAAATATGTTGAGGTCCCGATGTCGTTCTTCAAAATTTTGAAAAAAACATGAGGGTGTTGGGTCACCGACTTACTTTTCCCATTACACGCCGAAAACCACTGAATTTTTTTTCAAATTGGGCGTCTTATTGGGTGGCAAGAAAAATCCGCGCCACATTCGGCAATGCAATCAAAGCAAGACACCCAAGCGTAGAGATTCGCGATTTTAATAAACGCAAACAAACGCACAGTTATCCGCGGTAGCTGCGCATGATACCTTCACAGCTCAAAACTAAAATTCTTCCATTTGTCCATGACTGGGCTCTAAAACAGAATGCTGAAGGTGTAAAGCAGCTTGTGCGTAAACAATCGCACGTCAAACCCCTTAAAACTTCTGTCTGTGTAAACATACTGCTGGTGCAACTAGATATCGACCCGAAGGTGAGAAAGACGTCCTCTACAAAGAAAATGCTGAGAGTGCACTGCATCACACAAACTCAAAACCAAAGTTACATCTACAACAAAAAAATAAGAAAACAATGACAAAACTTACTCATCAGGATCAGGTTGATGGTACTGCATATTCATCACCAAATGGTTGTTAATGTATGGCTGTGAAGAAATAATCATGATTTAAAGTAAACGTTGTACAACAGCACATACGTTTTAAACATTGTTGTGTCCCCATCAAATTCAATTTAGAGACTTTCCATGTAGCTATGTGACATTAACACACAGACGCCTACCCTTAAGGTGCACTCTTATTAGATGTGATCACTCTAATCCTCCTTGTAATGCAATCCAGTGGTTACTCTACACTTGCTGTCCGAGCGGACGCGACAATATTTAGTTAAGCAATTTACACAATGCTGAAAGAGCTGCTGATGGAGTAGCAATTTACTACCAAACCAAGTTTTCTGTTCTGTTACAAATTCTCCACTTGAAAATGCAATGCTTTCATTATTATTTTATTCACAAGTCTGATTGATTTCCTGCCAAAGTGGAACTGGCAAGACTTCTGGTTGAAAAATTCAACATCATGTGCACTCAAAACTATAAGCAGTGAGTACACTATTCTATGCTGCATTGGTATAATGTTTTCGCAATAGTTGTCGAATGAATGTTGTCACTTTGTCGACAATGTTAACACAGACCGACAATAGCACTAGCAAATATGAGGATTTAAAATATTCCATATGTTTTTAAACTAGGTCTAACAAGAATAAAATGTTATCAGGTAACATGCTCTGAAAAATTGGGGACAGAAGGAGAAAAATTTTATTTTTGCAAAAAATTGTATGTGCAGAGTCTATGGAGTCTTGTTAGAATTTGACAAGGAAGACAATTTTTCCCCAAAGGGCATATTTTTTTTTCTTGACACTATAAATTAGTGACGGGTTACTGGAAACCAGATTTTATTTTGACTTGGCCCTATGGTGTAATATGTCCATATGGTTATAGAAACTGTGGTGTGTACTCTATGCTTGGAAGGGTTGATTTTTTAAGAATCACACACAGTGTTCGATTTAGAGGGGTTTTACATGCACAAATACCTTTTGCTCAGTGCATGTAAAAAGTTGCCTGTGCATGCAGAATTTTGTGTTTTTCAGCCAATTTTCAAGGAATTTCTGCTGTTGTGCATGTAACTTATTTTCTAAATCGAACACTGCACACAGAATGAGGTCAATTCCCACTGTGGCGAAGACATGAAATCACACTCTACAAAATACCATAATTCTGAGGGCAACTTTTAGACTCGCACTAATTTATGGGAAAACCTCAATATAGCAACACTAGGCAGTCCCCTGGTTTCGCGATCACCTGGCTTGAATGACCCTTGGCTTTCATGGTTCCTTTGACCTTGAATGACCCCGATGACCTTGTTGTGACCTTTAAAATTTTTGGCATCAACAATCGACCCCACCCACCAAGTTTCGTCTGGATACACCAAAGTTTACCTCATTTGACCTCCTTTGACCTTGAATGACCTCTGATGACCTTGTCGTGACTTAAGATTTTTGTCATCAACAATCGACCCCACCCTCCAAGTTTCATGTCCATATACCAACGTTTACCCCATTTGACCCCTTTGACCTTGAATAACCCCTGATGACCTTTGATCCACTAACAATACAAACTCGGTCTTTGGACGGTCAAAGGGCACCCACCCACCAAGTTTCAGGAACGTGCGACCCATGGTCTCTGAGAAACCAACGTATACCCCGTTGACCTCCTTTGCCCTTGAATGACACCAGATGAGCTTTGATCCCCTAACCACTAACCAATACAAACTCGGTCTTCGGAAGGTCATGGGGCACCCACCCACCAAGTTTGAGGAATGTGTGACCCACCGGTACTAATATATTAGATTTTTTGGTTAAGAATACAGGAGAAGTGCTTACTACTTTATCTAACGTAAAACCTAGCTTGTAGCCATGTGCATACTGGGGTGGTTCGTCTATTTTGTCAGGCAGCACAATCTTCGTAGCTGCTGGTAGATTATCAGCAATTCTGTCAGAGAAAAAGAAATCATCACTCCATTAAGTATGACAGTCTAAATACTATGCAGGATCATCCAGTGAGGCTTATTTACACTCTGGGTCATAATTTCTTGGACATAACAAACGCGTGCCTTTATTGTTGCATGTACTGTATTTATGTGCAACATGATGGTCGCCGTTTTGTCAGGGAAGCAGGCGTACCTTCTAAACTGTCCAAGAAATTATGAGCCAGAGTATAGGTGGAAAGATTTAAAGTTAGACCCATCTGCCAGGAATGAGCTCTCCAAATTGTATAGGCCTGTATTCATATCACAGTTCCTGATAGGGTACAGATCATGAAACGGTCAATTAACATGGTGTTTCAATCAATACAAGACCATAGTCCATGTATGTTTCATGTATATATTTAATACGGATTAAAGGCTAATCATTTGAGCTCGCCCATGTAACACTTAGTCATTACTACCACTTCCTGTAACACATAATTGAATGGAGATTCATCCTTGAACACTGCTGCTGCTTTCTTCCTGCAAAAATTTTGTCTCTTTTGGGTGGATCAGGCCACCCTTGCCTCCCACCCACTGATCACTTCTAAGTTTGGTGTCAATTAAAGAGGAATGACCCAATTTCTTTAATTGAAATTTTTATCTTGATTGAATGACCTTGACCCCTCAAACCCTATCTGCAAAGCTTTATGTCAACATTTCAATCCATTTTAGTGTGAAAGCGAATAAAGTGATTTTGTAAGCCCCATGCATAAAGTACCGTGTAGAATTAATATTGGTGACCAAAATACGTCTCATTTTCACTCATAACATCCAAACCAAACATCATTTAGTGCTAAGATTTCTTCCGACACCAACATTTTGACCACTTCTGGTTAAATCTGAGGGTCTGGGTGACGAGGCTATTAGCGATCGGGCCATGGCCTGTTAAAGGTGCAACAAGAGATTTCAAGTCATCCATATTTTCTTTGATATGAAGTGATTTCATATAGATTAGACACTCAATAGATTCCCTAACTTTTATTTGGCTACAGAAATAACGTCAAATGAAAACAAAGGTGATTTGTATGTGCTTATATTTCAATAGAAAACTAGGGTCCGGGAGAATCCGCGATCGCGGAAAATGACATGTTATGCGCGGATTTTGCCTTTCCGCGCGGATTTTCCGTTTTCGCGCGGAAAACAGCGGATTTCGTATTTTTTCTACCAGAAAAGGTCATTGATCTTCTTGCCTGACTGTTTTTCTTAATGATCAAGATGTGATTGGCAAGAAAATCGATTTGGTCGGCAAGTTGATAATTTAATGATCGCAGCAAGGCGGTCGAATGCAACTCCAATTATCATGATCAGGGTTGTGCGCAGTCTCTAGGAAGTTTTAAGAATCACAAGTAACGCATGAGCGGGCAGCAACATGATCAAAAGTTGGACGAACACAATTAAAACAAACCGAAAATAAATAAACATGCCGCACCCTTACGAAATGTATATATGCAGCGATCGAGTCACGGTTGAACAGGTGATGATTCTTGAGCATGAGCGATGAGCTGAAATGTATTTGCTTCGATCACCGCGAGGTTCACCCCTGAGCTGATTGCAAAAGAATGGGAAATTCCCCAAGAACGGAAAATTCCTTAAGATCTTTCAGCTCATGACCACACGTATAAACATGAAAAATTGATCACCCACATGTAATTTCTGATCGCAAATTTGCAATACCAGTTAAGATTCTAAATAATTCACTGTTTATTTAGCTTTCATTGTATGAAATTTCGGCGCCAGGCCACGTGCAAATGTAGCTGCAAGCAGACGGCCATTACTAGCCGCATTACGACTATTTCATGATAAAATGACATATTCTAGCAATTCAAACACACAATGATTTTATTTGGACTTCAAATCTAGGTTTGTTATTCATAAATGATTTTTTTATAAAATAATCCGGACTTAATTATCGTTGTTTATTCTGGTTTACTTGCAATTGTCAGCCCCCCCCCCCCCCGATTAACATATGAATGGAACTGTTGTTTACTGGAAACTTTGGATTGATCCATTTAATTAATGGGGTAAGGTAGTTGCTTTATTGTAAATACTAAATCGGGAAAGAACAGATTTTAAGCGCTAAACAATTGCTTCGGTGAGAGTTGTTCTTTCAATTTCAAAATGAAGTATTAATCATCAAATTATTTTTCTTCCACCTTTTGATATGGTATACATGTATCGTATTCTACCAAATTTGTAGCTGCACGCTTTACAACTTGGCTCCAGTTCGTCAAAAGCGTTTATACTGTGCTGCAAAAATCTATCGACATACATGTCTTTGATCTGTACATAGCTCAATTCATCGCGCTGCAAATAGTGTAAACCAAAACAGACTATGGGGTTGTGCATTGTGACGAATCGATTGGGACCTGGGAGTCTCAATGTATGTGTCTTGGATCAACAAAAGAAGACTAGTACTTGATTGACAAGGGTGTAACTTGTCGGCTCCTAGCCGCTTGTATCGTTAAAAGAACATAAACGCTAAAAAATTGCCTGGAAAAGTTTTTTGTCACTGCTGATATTATTGGCAATTTTGCGGCTATTTGGGGTCTTTTGTTCATGTTTTAAAGAGGTCGCGTAGGGAATTAATCGGCTGGAATCACGGATTATAGGCGACAGTTTTCCATATTATTCATCAACATGAACAATTTATTATTTACACCTTAGGGAGCATGGATTATGGTTGTCTACCATGACCCTTTAGGTGCGTTATTACACCGATTCGGCACATTTTCACAGCGTGGATATTGACGCGGAAAATGGCGATTTTTTGGTGCGCGGAAAACACGGATTTGCCGAAAATCTCGCGCGGAAATCGATTTTCTAACTCGGATTCTCCCTAACCCTATAGAAAACATAGGCTGATTTCTATTTGTTCCTATAGAAAATTAGAAATTTCACAATTTTTATCCCAAATAAACATTTTCCAGCTTAATCTGTTCAGATGGGGGAATATTTTTGATAAAAAGCTTTACATCAGTGCAAAAGTCAAAATTTTCAAATTTTTTTTTAGGGACACCCTGTTATTTTGAAATCTCTCATTGGACCTGAACATATCCTTAACAATTTTCCCATTTTTCACACGGTAACCCAAGTTGACCGACATGGCAATTGAGTTGGACCTTTTAATGTCTTTGTTTTCTTAAGTCATCTTCACAATTGCATGTTTGTACGTTTCTTTACAAAAAAAAATTAAATAAAAGTTACTTAACAAATGCACACTGTAGTCCTCTTTGATTCGCTGGCTATATTTCGGCTTGCCGCCTTTTTCAGTTTGGTTGTACATAACACCTTACAAGGCACTTCCAGATTCATTGGAACCTTAGAGAGAAAAAAACAAGTGTTTCGAAATCATTACAACATTCAGCAGAACACTTAACAACCCATTCAGGTTCCTGTGGGTAATGCCCAGCAGACACTAATCCACACTGGGTGATGTTTTCTTAAGCCTAGGGGGCATTTATCACCAGCAATCATCCGACAATTGCCTATAAGTGCCTGTCAGAATGGTTGGTCTAGTACCAAATTAGATCAATTATTGGTTTAATCCTAACCCGGACTGGGTCGTTTGCCGCCCGATCGGCCCAAATGCAACGAGGGGCAACAAAAACAAAAAAATCTATTTTTAATTTTTAATGCCCTATGCAAACAAAGCTAAATTTTGCGTTTAATTTCATCTCGGCCGTTTTTTTTCTTTCCCGGCACAGGAATAAGTAGCGGAAAGTCAATAACGGCCCAAGATGCAACAAAAAAATTGCGTCATTTTCCCGGAAGCGGCCCAGATGCAACGAAGGGCAGGAACATCGCGCCATTTTCCCGGAAGACGGACAGATTGCAACGAGGAACCATCGCGCCATTTACCGGAAGAAGACGGCCCAGATGCAAGAGGAACATCGCGGCATTTTCCGGACGACGGCCCAGAAGATGCAACGAGGAACATTCGCGCCATTTTCCGGAAAAGAAGTCCCAGTGCAACGAGGAACATGAGCATGGTTGCGAATGCAATGAGAAACAGGGGGATAATAAATAAATAAATAAAAATGAAGGATGCGAGAATGCACATGATCTGCATGAAATTGTAGCTTATAGTTCGCCAGTCGTGCGTGGCGCCTCCCCATTACGCTACGTCATAGTGGTGCGTGGCGATATTAGCCGTCATGCTCCGGTTTACGTCATGAATGCGTTTATGCATAATTAAAATAGCTTACAAATGGTGGCGCACTCCACCAGCGAAATCGAAAAGTGTCTTGGGCATTTGTACACAGTGTCACCCGCCTGAGTGAAAGCATGCGCCTTCGCGGGCAAACCGTCCGAAATGCAGTGAAACGCATCGCATCATTTCCCGGGATGACGTCCCAGGTGCAACGAGGAACATCGCGTCATTTCCGGGAAGAGGCCCAGATGCAACGAGGCATCGAGTCATTTTCCGTAAAGACGGACCAGATGCAAGAGGAACATTGCGTCATTTTACGGTAAGACGGCCCAGATGCAATGCGAGTCATTTGCGCGACAAAAAATAGGTTGTTGGCGGCCGAGATGCAACGAGTAACATTTTCCGCCGGTACCACGTGTTCGTTGGCTCTCATGCATCTCGGCCGCGTTAGGGTTAATAAATGTTTCAAAAGATTATTATTAAAAATTGGTCATTTTGTAAGTTCTTTTTGTTTGTACTGGCTTTGTCACCCCAATGGCATAGCAAGAGAATACGGCATAGTTTGTGTGTGCAGTAAACATGAGATAAACTTACCCCATATTTTGTATTGACAATTCTGTACCTCTCAAGACCTCTCCAAGGTTCTCCGAATTGTACAACAACATCACTTGTGGATCCAGCGGACACAAAGTATGAATAATACTCCATGGGAAGCTGAGTTTTAACTGGTAAAACTTGACTCCCTGAATCAGAGTGAAATAAAAGGTTAAGTCAATTTAAACAATGTATGTAACACCATGCACATGGACTAAGAACTAAGAAAGATTAATGGGGGGGGGATGCATTGTTCTCCCCTACACAAGTTATTTGCTTGAAATTTTCTATTAGAAGGGGAGAAATGGGGAACCCAGTCAAACGCAAATGGGGAACCAAACCAAAGAAAGCCAAATGGGGAACCCTACCAAAGTCAAACGAGAAACCCAACCTTAATCAAATAGGAAAACCAACCAAAGTCAAATGTGGAACCCAACCAAAGTCAAATGGGGAACCCAACCAAAGTCAAATGGGGAACCCAACAGAAGTCAAATGGGGAACCCAACCAAAATCAAATGGGGAACCCAACCAAGGTCCAAATGGGGAACCCACCAACATAAATGGGGAACCCGACCAAAAGTCAAGGGGGAACCCAACCAAAGTTAAATGGTGAACCCAACCAAAATCAATGGGAACCCAACCAAAGTCAATGGGAACCCAACAAGTCCCATGGGGACCCCAACAAAGTCAAATGGGGAACCCAACCAAGTCAAATGGGGAACCCAACCAAAATCAAATGGGGAACCCAACCAAATGTCAAATGGGGAAACCACCAAAGTTCAATGGGAACCCAACCAAAGTCAAATGGGGAACCCAACCAAAATCAATGGGGAACCCCCCAAAATCAAAAGGGAACCCAACCAAAATCAACGGGAGAACTTACCAAAATGAAATAGGGGAACCAACCAGAGTCTAATGGGGAACTCAACTCAATCCAAATGAGTTTTTGCATTGGAAGGTCAAAATTGCCCTATAATTTCAATTATTTTGATATTTGTTGTTAAAGCGGCACTGGCACATTTTCACAAAATATGAAATTGCTTCAAATTTGCTCTCAAATGATAGTCTCGGCCATTGGAAGAACAGAGATATATTTTACACATAAAAATAACACCCCAAAACAGATAGGGACATTGATATGAGGATAAAGACATCCAGGTAATTTGTAGGCCAACTTAAGTTTTCCATAACTTTAATCAACAAATGTGTATATTACATTAATATTTTTGACTCGTACTCACTGATATTAAACCACAAAGGTTATAGACCGGTCAAACAGTGTGCATAGCGTGGGAAACATGCATACGGTGTGTGTGTTCTTGTGTTAACGACATTTTCGTCGTCTGCTGAATTTAGCGTCGCCGGCGACGTTAAATTACAAAATCGTTCTGTTTACCCATAAGGAAACTGATTTGGTCTTAATCATTTCGGGTGAGGGCTTTTGTATATAAAAGCTTTACAACCATGCAAAAATATCGATTTTGAAAAATCTTGAGGGCGCACTATTTTTTAAATGTGCCAGCGTCTCTTTAATGTTAAAAAAATAATTGGTGGTAGTGCCCAGGGGGTTAACAAGGGATGCAGAGGACTTATTCCGTAAACAACTTGTGTTTCAGGATCACATCTTTTCATCTCATCTCATAGCGGCGCTATTCATATTATGTTTGCGCTTTATTCCGTTAATCTATTTATTTAAGTATTACACACAAAAAACAACCTTCTGCCGCCTCGGATTGCATGGAATGCGCTCGCCTTGTAATCCAAAGGGCATGGGTTCGAATCCTCATAGGCACAAAATTTGAATTTATTAAGCTTATATTTTTAGAATGAAGTGCATTGTAGAGTGAGCAATTGCAAGCAAACATCAGAGTTAGTGATTGAACTAGAAAAATAGTGAATAGTTGGCCCATGAGACGAGTCAAAAAGATGTGGTCCTGGAACACAAGTTGCAGACGAAAAGAGGCCTTTGCAAAAAGGGGTCAGACCTTTTTCACCAAAATGGCATCAATACTATAAGCTCAAATCTGACCATTTTTGACAAAGTCTTAACCCTAACACTTTTTGGTTTCTAGCTGAGAGGAAGGGAAGGAATAAGGTGATAGAAGCTAAAGAAAATTGAACATCTGTCATGGGATTCGAACCCGGGGTCTCTGGCGCACCATTCCCATGAGCAGGGAAGGCAAGCCACGAGGGAGTCGCTGGCCCGCCAGTGATTTTGTGCCCTTATGCGTGTTCGTACGATGACATCATCGCATCTTTTTGGACTTGGCGCACTTTATAGCCTTAACCCCATCCCTGAATCAAATTTTTTTTTTGGTATAAGTGCATTGGAGGCCAAGTCTCACCAAAACTCACTAAAAGGATAGAAACAAATTATCAGCCACTGAAACTCACTAAATCTCACTGAGTTTTAGTGAGTTTTAGAATGTCCATATATTGTGGGGTGTAGGTTTTACATATTGGGCACCAAGACTCACTAAGTCTCACCAGTAAAATGGTACATTTACCACTATAGCTCACTAAAACTCACTGCTGTAATATAGTAATGTACCAACTAGATCTCACTTCTTTTCTTACCACTTTTTGTGGGCTACTAGGGCTCACTAAAACTCGCTATCTAAAAAGTGTTGGAGGTCTCTTTTCAACTGAAGCACACTAAGACTCACTGCTTTTACAGTATTTGTTAAAATCCAAAACTTATTAAAAGTCACTTTCAAAACAACACTGAGATTTAGTGAGTCTTAGTGGGGATAGGGTTTTAAGCTCAGTGAGTTTCAGTGAGTTTTTGGTCATGGTAGGGTTAAAGCAATAATAGCACATTTTTTTTAAAGCTCCTCCATTTTTCCAAATATTTTGAGATTTTTGCACAGTTGCATTGGTAAATTGGCAGGTAAATTAAACCTGTGAATGGTAGAGCTTGAAATTCTCTTTATGTTGCATAAGGAATTTTGTTTAGAAAAATTAATATCGGAGATCTACGATAATAATTCAATGGAAATGTCCTTCTTTAAGGAATGACCAGGAAATTCATTGTGCGTACCCTTTACGCTCATCCATTAGTTCGGTCGGTTCAGGCAAGTCATCAAGTTAGAGGGAATTTTCGTAAGGTACCGGTAGTACTATTTCATCATGGATGGACAAAAATTTGGCATTTCCAGCTTCGCTGTTCAATTACAATCGGGGATCCCGAATCCAGATTCTAATGACAAAATCACTTTCATGACAAATATGCATTTTGAGCATTGTCAGTTGCAGGTATAGTTTACTAGACATTTACCAACACAAACTGCGAAATCTCATTTTGAAAACCTGAGGTGCTCTTCAAAAATGTGCTTTTATTGCTTTAAAGGAATTTTATTGGCATAAATCTATCGGCACATATATAATGAAATATCCCTAAATAAGACGTACCAGATGGTTTTCATGGTCATTGGAGTATTCCTTGCGAAAAAAATCCAGATTATTCCGACAAATGTCACCACTGTACAACAATCATGGAAGCTGCCATCTTTATTCCCTGTGCTATATTTATAACGCCGCACGCAATACCGAAACAGAAGCCAGCGAAATATATCACGCTGGCTTCTATTTCGGTATTGTGTGCGTCGTTGTAAATATAGCACAGGGAATACAGATGGCAGCTTCCATGATTGTTGTACAGTGGTGACATTTGTCGGAATAATCTGGATTTTTTTTAAGGAATACTCCAATGACCATGAAAACCATCTGGTACGTCTTATTTAGGGATATTTCATTATATATGTGCCGATAGATTTATGCCAATAATTCCTTTAAATAGGCCTGCAGATATGGACAGCCAGAATTAAACCATTACACACCTGTATGTCCACCTTATCTTCCTTTTTTTGGCAATTCGCACAGGGCTACTCCTGGCATAGAAAGATCCGAAGTATTGCACAACACAAAGTAGGCCTATTGCCAAACACCTCTCATCTGAAATTGAAAAGAAAAACTTTATGGTATTGCATGCTTTTTTACTACGACGACTTGTCGCAAATGACAAGGCAATTAGAGGTGATTTGCACGAAGTATACGTGCGTTATGCATTTCGTGATTCTAAACAACGGCCCTGCTGTTTTGTTCATGTTTCGCTATATATCCTTGAGAAAAGCTTCTTCCCAAAATTTCAGTTGATTCTGATCTTGCTTTTTGGTGTATGAACAAATGTTCGTATCACAAAGTCCCATAGATCCACTTGTAGTGGGGGGGGGGGGGTCGAACAAGTATCCTTTCGAAGCCGATATTTCTGAACGGGAACATGGACCAACTTTGTGGCTTTCTTCAAAATTCCTTTTTAGAAGTACTTATGTACAGTTTCCTGAACATCTCCAGCGACAGTAGTAAGCCACAGTAGCAATTCTATACTAGTAACTATGTCGAATTGTTTCGGGTAACATGCCGAAATGCAATGAAATACTTACTCAAGGTACTGGCCACTGATCTCTACAATGTATACAACACACTGTAGCTATCGCCGCGCGAACGGTGTAGGAACCGGAAATTGGCCAACGGCGGCCCTTTTTAGAGGAGGAGCAGAATATCATCTAGGGGCCTTATTTAAGGAGTTTGTTTACCCCCACTACATAAAGGTTTGACACCTTTTGTATTTAGTATGGACCCTCTACATCATGCTAGTTAGGTAGTACTCTCAATTGTGGTATCACTTTTTCAATGGGGAGGGGACAATTTAAAGTTTACACAGGGGTGTCAAACTTTGAAAATGCCCCAACAAATGTTTGAATGTATTCATATTGTCCATCTAATCCTAAGGATTCCAAAAATGTATATGTGGTACTCCTACGACCATTGTTTGGAGTTATAAGGTTCAATGGGCTAAAATGGTAAAAAAGGTCAATTTTCAATTTGTACAGGGGTCAAATTAAAAGTTAATCTGATTATTTTTAAATACTGGCAAGTTATTGCCTGAGGTTAGAGGACTCATACACGGTATAGTTTGTATTTGTTAATGCTTACTTACAGAGATAGGGTCAAGAAGGTAACACCAATTGGGATGTGACCTAGACCCTATTTTGTCCCATAACATGGTAACTATGCATTGCAAAAGGGTACAAACTATTCCTTATTGTGACTCATTAGCTGAGGACATCTTCTATCATTTTTCAACAAAATTGGAGCAACTTCCGATTGTGACCCCTGTAACCAATAGCAATTGACCTTTTTACCATTTTTAGCCCTTTTTACTCCCTATAACCCCTCAAACCATGGTCATAGTTTGGTACAAACTATAACATTTTTGGAATCCTTAGGACTAGACCTGACAATATGCATACTTTCAACATGAATGGAGCATTCTAAAAGTTTGACCCCTGTGTAAACTTAATTGGCCCCTATTCAAAAAGTGAACACCACAATTTGAGAGTACTACCTACCTACGTGATAGAGAGGGTCCATACCAACTACCAAGTGTCCAACCTTTTCTGTAGTGAGGGTAAACGAGGATGTTTGACCTGGTCATAGCTCTCCACTATTTGCTCTACCCAAGAACCGGTCGTGCACAGTTACCAATGCATGGGGAAACTACGGACAAGGGACAGAATTGGCGATTAATTGCGCGTATTTCAAGGTTTGTCCAGTATTGGATTGATTTTCCGCGTATGGGTGGTAGTTCAACAAATATGATTCAAACTGTTTAAAAAATCGTAAAATGCCATATTTCAGGCCCATTTCAGGTTTTCAGCTCACAACACAATAATTCATTCAGTAAGTGCTTTGACTACTAATATTCCCAGATATATTAGGGATATTATTTTTCTCCCCCCTCCCGAGCAATTGACTTGGTAAGCTCCTACAGTGATGGACGTGGTCCCTGGGTGGGGGGGAGAGAAGTAGCATCTCGTATCTCTTTTTACAGGTTTTTAACAGGTTTGGGGGGCTTGCACGTTCTATTTTAAAAATATTACTTAGAGATTTGGATATAATTCCTGGGGGGTCCTTGAATTTTTTGTCAGGACCAATCTCGTTCCAAAAAAGAGCAACTACGGGTATCAAATTCAGTTTTGTGATGTGACTGTTCACTTATAAAAAATATTATGAAAATTAACCTAACATATCAGCAAAAATAACCCAGAGTGTGTAATTTTTCTTGCAGTAATAGCCAAAGGTAACTTTTTTTGTATCTTGGCTACACTGAACATATTAATTAGTCAAAAAAGTTCTATTGACTAATTAAATAGCATCATGCAGTGTTTTTTTAAGAATCCACAAATGGCGAAAAATTGGTTTGGAATTAAAAAGAAGGTTTTTTTTAAATATTTTTTGATTAACTTTCATAATTGCACATATTTCTTCAACCTAAAAATTAGGACTTTTTAATTACAAAATTCGTCAAAAGACTAATAAGCAAATGACCAATGTGTACTTAAATTCGTCATTTTTGTGCTTTACAAACTAATTCTAGTCATTTGGTGAGTCTAAAGTCGTTTTTAATTAGTCAATAAACATTTGACAAATTAAAATGAGTCATTAATTTGTCATTTTAAAGTGTAAATTAACAGGTAATGAAATTTTGTAATCATGAAAACTAGTTTAAAATATGGGAATGATATCTTCCAGCATAGCAAACATATTTCCACCATTGAAGTACATTATGAATGATATGCATGACTAATTTTTAATTTTGTCAAATAAAACACTTTTTTGACTAATTAATATTCTCAGTGTATTTTAAAGAAGGTATTTTAGTCACTTATTGAGAACAGGTCCCACAAGGGGTTTATTTTCACTGAAAATCGGTCATGTTAGCCTTATCGGGGTCAAGTTCAGAACCCTTGGAATGAGCATGTCACCCCCCCCAATCGGATAAATCTCGCTTTGAAGAAAAGATAATGCACTCTATGGGGTCAGTATACTGCACAAAATCATTGTTTAAATTAACTTGGAAATTAAAATTGGAAGGAACTGAAATTTTGGTCCTTGACCTTGGGATTTAGTGACATTGTTTGCTGATAAATGTACAAATCACAAGCTATCCCTTAGGCCTAATTGTGATCCATTTCTACATGTGTATCCAGCGAAAAGACTCACGATTTAAATGCATATTTAATATTCCCATGGAATTATTATTGCATTTTAGAGTACAGCTATATAGTCTAGACTAGTACAGTGGCAATACAAGTGCACACAGTATTATGTACAGTGTATAGGCTACAACGTGTACTCACCAGGATCATCACTAATCGGTCGCAAAATTGCCTAGAATACATTCGTTTACTTCTACTCACAGTTAATTTCAGGCAAAACGGGCAACCTACTCCATACAAATTGCAAACGCTTGATATTTTTTAGATTTTGACCAGGAAAGTACTTTATAAAGGCATACATGTATACTCATCCCATAGAAACCTGTGCAACCGAGTGAATGTTTTGGGTAGAGCAAAAGGGACGCTGTGCAACTTCCGGTTTCTTCACCGGCTCGCTATTCAATCGCGTGGAGACAGCCTATCCAGTGTGTAGAGATCAGTGGTACTGGCCCACGCTGCAGTCTCATGTTGATCAATGTGGTTGCTACTGCTTTCGTTTACCATCCGGGAACGCGCTGTCAAAATTTGCATTTGAATGTTGAGCATATGCAAATCGTATTGTTGTTGCTGTGCAGAGTTAAAATTAGCATCCAGGCACGTTGGCACAGCGAAGTTGGGATGCAGGCGCCGCCATTGGAAATACAATTTTTTTTTCAAAACAGAAATTTGAACAATTAGAGTACACATCTTTCTTCTAAATTCTTTTAAATCTTAACGTAACACTCAAGGTTCACATTAGTGTGCGTTTTTGCATCTATGACTCACTATTCCAAATGTGGATGCACTTTGGCCTAGATAGAGTAAAATTTTGCGTCTATGTTGGACGCAAAAAAATAGCCACTTAAAACTACACAAAATCACAGAGTTTGCTCTGGCACATGGTCACAATTATTGTATCACTTTCATTCAAATATTTATTCTGTTACTATTAAATACATGTAGCAAATCTGTGAAAATAAATATAGGTTTAAATTTGACTGTATTTACGTCTTTTTTAAGTTCACTAACCCTCTCACCGTCCCAAAGGGTATTCAAGATACTCCAGTTCTTTTGGAGTTAAAGGGTCATCAGGGTAATTACTTTTCAATATGCCCAGTCTAGGTTTTGGAATTGGATGTTTATGGATTGTTTGCAGTCATGTAAAACAGTGCTCATACCTGTTAAAACTTGACACGCATAAAATTGGAAGCAGACGCACTTTTGCAACCTCAGGGAAACAAATTTGCGTCCAAGTA
>JAMKCH010043479.1:0-12635 GCA_023653785.1 Ophioderma brevispina
GTTCCATTTTGAAAAACACTTCTCAAAAAGTAATTCAGATTTTTTTTTTTAAGCTTTTTATTTTTTTTATATTTTTAGAAAATACAGTCCCTGGTTTAATTATGATTTTTAATAGATTTTGTATAATAAAGTAAAATAGCATTGAATTTCTAAAATACCTCAAACTTAAAAAAACAGTGGTTTCTAGACTAAATTGACGATATCTCGAAACTGAATTTTAATGACATGTCATCCTCTAAAAGCAATTATCTTAGAGAGATGGCATAAAAGGCCAATTAAAATATTATTTATTGGACTATGCACTTGAATAATTCCACTCGCCCCATGAGAACTTGATTAAGGGGGCTTTGGTGACCCAGTTCGCAAAAATAATTTTTTTCCTTTCTGACATGAACCCCTTAAAACAAGTTCCCTTGGGGCTAGTGCATAACCTTAGTGTCAATTCAGTATAATAAGTATGTTTTAATTTGCTTTTTTATCATCTCTGAAGATAATCGTTGAGAAATCCTTTTTGAGAAATCCCTACTAGTATGACATGTCTTTAAAATTCACTTTATTAAGAGATATCGGCCACATTAGTCTAGAACAGAACGTTTTTTGTTTAAAGGTTTCAGTTAGGTTAAAATGTTATTTACCTTTTATTATCAATTAGATAATACGTGCTTCAATTTTTCACAAATAATTTGTGGACATAGAGATCAAAAAGTCATTTGACTTTTTGAGATGTGTGTTTTCCTAGTGGAAAAAAATTAAATATCGCCGCTTGAGAAAACATAATAAACCTTATGACAAAGCTTCTGCACAAATAAGAATTGAGGAAAACGGGCATGGTGATTGGCATTGAGAAAGGTCACGGGGATATGGTACTTATCCATGCATGCACACAGAGTTGAACAACCTGGAACGCCTAATCCCCCGCAGCCGCGCGCAAGGGGATGTAAGCCTGCTAAATTACTAACAAGGTGATCCGTCGGCTCATTCAGTCCAACGGTTAAGGGTATTTAGCCGGCTGACCAAGTTTTCAGTTTGTAGACTTATGGACCCATCTTTTTCACATTCATGCTGGACAATTGAATATTAATTCATAACAGAAAACAATATACAGATGTTGAATCTTATAAAAGGAATTTATTATGGGAATAAAGCAAATGTTTGGAAAAAATAAAGATTTGATGGACAGTCACGGCATTGATTGGTTTATTAATATTTTGCTTCGGGGGACACATTCAGGTAAAACTGACGTCGATATCCCCGACATTGAAAAAAAAAACAACCCGATTATCGTCATCGTACGTCGGTTTTTGAATCCAGTAGTGGAAAAATGTAAATTTTGACTGTTAGACATAATACACGGGTGTCTTTTGGAAAAAAAAATAATAGCACTTTGGGCAGAGGGTTCACTGTACAGACCTTGATTTAACATGTCGGATTTATATATATATCGGTCGCCACGACAGATGCAAACTGACTATCTGATTACCGACACGGACGACCTGGTACCTGGGACACGTGTACACCAAACTATCATCTCGTTACCGTTTAGAACTACAATACGGCAAAGCAGCAAGCAGTCGGTATCTCTGTTGTCACAGCTTAATCGATCAAGATGGGCGACTATACATGTGTTCTGTACAGGGAGGGTAGGACACGATCATGCTCGATTTGGGCATTGGTATTTCCAAACGGTAATTTGTGAAACTGCTACATGCATTTTTTCATATGCGCAGTATCGGTCCTGAGTGACATTAAAAAATCATCTAGTAAACCTTTGTTCAAAAGATCGTAGTAATAGCATGATAAATAAGAAAAAAATATGAAGTTCACATCATCATGATTTGTTAAATTACCTGTGCATAACTCAAAACTCAGGAAACTTCCCCTGCAAAAGTAAATCTATCAAAAAAATAATACCTTGAAACTACGCGCAATGGCTACAGAGCTACGCGCTCTGTAGCCATGCGCGCCGATACATTCTAATATCACAAAACAGCCCCCCTTATTATAATTATCAACACCCCAAAAACCATTGCACTCCTGGATAGTCTAGATGGGTACTTGAATAGTTTTACTGGAACTTTCACCATGGACTGAATGAAGTTTGATGGTGTTGAATTGTTATAAAATGGTATTTGCAATGAAATTGTTTAAAAACTTCGACGTGTTGACAAGTGATCTCCTGTGGAATGAAGGTAAAAGCAAGGACTGTCTTTGAGAACATGCTGTACATGGGGTTGCTTTGGCTACTCCCTTTGGACATTTATGTTATTATGCCCCTTGTGCCCGTTTGTCTGTCCTCCACCTGGATGATTTATCTTTTGAAACAGATGGATTTGGATGGCTTCAAAAACCTTCTGTGATAGGTAGCCGTTAGCCATGTAATTAAAAACTGCCAGCAACTCTGTTGGAGTCCAATTGAACATGTCATATGAGGTCAAAGGTCATCCATAGGTCACATTTCGGTAGTCACCTACGTCACTAGCAGGCAATGGCAGGTGAATGGTAGAGTAACCCCACTGGTACTCCAGAACTTGTTAACCTTGATTGTTGCCTAAGGGTACGACATGTAGTCCAGTAGTATTAGCCATATAGCCAAATAGAGGGAGAAATTTTAGTAACAGCTGATTTTGCAGTATAGGTGCTGGAACATGTGTAACGATCACTGAACAAAAATAGTCCCCGCAATCCCCCCCCCCCCCCCCCCACCATGGTGCGCATTTTCCGAATTAAGATGGGCCAAAATCGCGTTTTAAGACATTTATATATTTTTGGACCTATACATGTTAAAATCAAAACAAAACATATTCATAACATATGTTTTTGAGAGGGGGGAATCCATTTAGAACCTAACCAAGAAGTTTTAATGCTGCCAAGTATTAAAAATTCAAAAATGGCGCCCAAAACTGGCCGCCATTTTTATATTGTGTTAAAATGTTAGTTAACGAGACTAAATATAGTGCTTTAAGTTAATGGAATAAAAAATTTTTAATTTTTTAGTTTTTTGCTTTTTTTAATATTATTTACAAGTATTATATGTTAGAAATAGAAAGAATCCCACATGTATTTCACAGAGCTGCCTCTTTCTTTCACATCTTAGGGACATTTATAGGCCCTATTTGTAAATATAGAGAAGCTTGCCCTTCACCAACTTGCACAAATTAAGGGGACACTCATATACCCAATAAAAATACCAAATCCTCATATGGGGTCAAAACAATTATTAAGAATAAGAAATTATTTAAATAAATATAAAATAAAAATGGCTCGTGTACTGGACATAGATAATAGTTATTATTCCCAATACGGGTGGTGGATCAAGAATGTTATTTGGTTCTCCTAAAAAACCATGATTAAGGAATATTCCAAGATTGCCGTCGTCACCGTGGGAAAACAGTGTTTTGCGGCTCCCGTAAAAAATGCGTTTTTGGTTTCAATTTTAGGGGGCGATAATTATGTTCATGTGGAAAGTTAATGAAAAAAACAAGACAATTTTGTGATAAGAGTTGATTCCCCTTTTAAAGGGGTGGAATTATTTACCCAATCAAACAAACGCTCTGTCACCAGTTGCTCGAGATGATTGGCTGCCTTTTTCCCAGGATGAATGCACCGGGGATCACGCTCCCATGCCGTGCTTGGGATCCTGAACTGGCACGATACGGCCACCAATCACGTTGCGTAGTTACCCCACACATCGAGACAGTCTTCATAAGAGAAAGAGGTTTGGAGCGTATTCATAGACAGGCAGGGGGACTGCAAATTCCACAAACGGAGCAAAAGGTCCACTTTTGATGAATTTTTAATAAAAGGGCCCAATTTAAAGAAATGGTGACAAGAAGGTCCACTTTTTGGTGATAGATACAAAAAGGGAGCACTACGGGGGTTAGTCAAATTTTCATCCCTTACTCCCCGCCCCCCCCCCACCCCCCCAAAATAAATCGTGCGTACGGCCCGTTCAGATCTAACTGCTGGGATGATAAGTCTGTCGTCGAGGTATCTGCGTCAGGCTGCTCCAGGTCTTCCCTGATGTGCGGCTTTTCGGGCCCCATGATGATGCTCATCCGGGACGGCTCTTTCGTCCTGGAGGCCGTCGGGTGGGCAGTGCAGTGGAGGTGCCGGCTTGGGGCGGTGTCCTTCGGGGTCGGTCCTGGGCCCAGTCTTTTAAAATTTGTCTCAGATGTGCCAAAGGGAGATGGTCGCAGTGCTCCTGCGCAAACGATATGAGTTTGGAATGGCTGCTGGATCCTTGGGGCCTTGGAGGCGGTGTTGTAGCAGGGACATGATCACTCGGGGTGAATGCTTCCACCGATGGCGCTTGAAATTCGGCAGGCCAATGGCCGACCAACTCTGTTTTCACCTGGCAAGGTGGTGCGCCAAAAAGAGAATTAAATCACTATAGATGGAGATGGGCTGTAGCATGGCCCGGCACCGGGGTACCTTGCCGTCATGATTGGACGGACCGCCAGCCGTACTTTCAATACAACACACCAAGGCAGTCGCTGCAAAGGACACCGCTTGTTTCGGTTCCTCCTCAGGGGGCTCGCGGGGGTGGGGGGGGTTGCGTCTTTCGGCCGCTTTTCCATACACCGACTGTTGCTTGGCATGCTCGGCTGTGAGTGCGCGGCACCTGTGTGAGTAATGGTGTGCACTACACACTTTTTTTTCTTTGTTGGATGTCGTTCTGAAACAAACGTAGTGAGACTTGTTAGTGGGCCTTTGGGTGGACGCCTATAGATTAACCTTCCAGTTCTGTTGGCATAGCTCCTGCAAACCTTAGGAGGACCTTTCAGATGATCAAGCGCGCCAAAAGGTGTGATGAACCCGCGTTGGACTTAGTCCCACATCCAAAAACCCTTCGGGATTAGAGATTCCACAGAATATCTTTGCTGCCCATCCAGTAGCAGTGTCCTGTCGATCATCCGAGATCGATGAATGATCTCAGCGGTGGTCGTCCTCTTACTTGCTAACTCAAAGCAGTTTGTGGACAAGCCCATCTATTAAGACCGGGGGCTGGTGAGAGGCATGGGTCGACCTCAAAGACTCGGAGCCGGCAGTGGCTGTTTAACTTAAGTCAACAAAATCATTCTACCAATTTTCTATTTTTTTTATAATGGACATTATCTCTTTCCACATAATTTCACCAAGTTTCGGTACTGCATTTTTAACATGGACGTTACGTAGAACTTGTGCTGAAAGAGCCACGTTTTCTGCCATTTGAGCATCCAATTTGGCCAGCAAAAATGATACAATCAACAAGTATTTTCTTATCTTTTCTCTTAAAATAAATCTCAATATCTTTTTAACAATTGTACACCTGGAGATCACCCACTACAATTAATTCCACACTCCAAAAAGATGTAAGGTAGAACATTCATGTGACCGTACAGTTGAGTATATTATACAAGTTTTTGCTGAAAATTCAGATTAGTGGTGTGTAGAAATAAGAATTGCCGGGTGCCACCTGGGCATCCTTGGGCATTTGGAAATCAAAGATGGCGTAGCTAATGTAATTATATATTCAACCCTGTATTATCAAACTAGGAGTTATAGATAACTATATCATCAAGTGCAACCAAGTGTATGGCATGTAAAATTAGTCATAATTCAAATTCAAAATGGAAAGCCATCCAATAATTTAAAATATGCCCTATTACATGTTTCTCCCATTAAGGATCCGAAAGGCAGCAAATTGGGTGCCATTTTCAATTTGGATAATTGCAAAGGTTAAATCACCTTTATGTGTTGTATATGTAATCCTTATCCCTCAAAACATATGTTTGGATACTTTATTTTTGTGTTCTGCTGGTATGGGTTTAAAATTATGAACCAAAATACACAAATGGCGGCCATATTTGGGACGCATCTTGGATTTTGAAGAAAGCCACCAGGGGATTTTCGGGACTTTATCAGTGATTCTACACAGATCCCTGGACCTATCCTGAAAAAATCAGCTTGGTACCAAAAATATCCAGGTAAAACTCATACTATTGGGCCTATGTAACTCTGTGCTGGGATACGATAAGTAACATTACTCGGGCACCTAGGGACAGTAAAAGCATATTTCTACCAAGTGTTAGGTAACTCCTGCAGTTGGAATTGGATTGTTTAGCAAAAGGTGGTCAAGGGAGCCCTTCCCCGCTGGTAAATGGTTCTAGTGTTCCTCATGTACCTACTTTTCAAATACATAAAGATTGTTTACATTTGACTTGCTTATATCAATAGGAGTTGATTGTCTGCACCATTTAGGTTATTTTGTTCTACACACATACCAGAGTTTCAGTTTAAAAGCACCTTCATTTAGGCTGGGGAAAAATTAATTTAATGAAAAATTAGGGAATTTAAAAACTACATAAAGACACTAAACAAATCGCACTGTCTCAAATCTGCCAAAAAATTGCGGAGGAAAGTTCCATCATTACATAGTCAAGTCTGGACTAAATGATTTAGAGGATTGATTTATTGTCATTTTCTTTAGACATTTGATCAAATGCATCCTACCTTAAGGTTGTGTAAAATGAAAGATTGGAATCTGCAAATTAAGTTTAATATCGGTAGAAGCTTAAAGGGGCATTTCGTGGATCCCAGCCTCGTCCCCCGACTTACCCCCCCAAAAATTGAGAATTTTTATATTCATTGACCCGTTAGCTTAGTAATCCACGTTGCCCAATCATGACCAAATGTCAAAATTTTGACCAAAATTGGAATTTGCAGCAGAAATGAAAGTTAACACTTTTACCAAAATACAAAATTAAAACTCGGGAATTTAGTATCACAAAATATATCAAAGTATACAGTATCAAACCAAGTATCCAGGTGAACCATTTAAGGGGGAAAACCGCTTTTGGGGGTTGAAAAATTAACAACTTTAAATTTTAAATTAGGGAAAAATTACTTTGATTGCTTTTGTTTGAAAAAAATCGGAGCGCCGTTCAAAAGTACGACAAAAAGGTGGCTTCCTGAGTCAAAATTACTTATACCATTTCTTAATGTATTTTTATTGTTTCTCAAGCTGCGAATTTAATATTTCCCTTCTTTCCCTTTAAAAATAATCTATTCCCCTCAAGACGTAATTTAGAGCTATTGATCTGTATTTCAAATTCAACACCATTAATTGTGAAAATTCAATAAGTTCTTAATTTTAAATCATCAGGAAAGTAAAATATCATTTCTAAAATATTCAACAACCTAAAAAACATGTTTCTTCTAATATCTAAAAGTGAATTTTTACGATTGACATCGCGTTGCGCCCTGATTTCCCAAAAACGATTTACCCTCTAGAGATGGGATAAAAACGGCAATTAGAGCAAATAATTGGGCTCCACACTGAAGTAGGATATTTTCATTAGTCCATAGGAACCCATTTTATGGGGTCCCTTTCCACCTAATGTAAATAAATAATTAGTTGTTTGATTTAGAAATTAAGACCTTGAATTTTCACAAATAATGGTAAAACTTAGAGATCAATAGGCTATTAACTTTCTTGAGATATATATTTTTAAAGTGGGAAAATATTAAATAATGCAGCTTGAGAACCCGGTTTTTTAGGCTTGTTTTTTATTAGAGTCGGTGCAAAATACGTGTTTAGGGTGCCATTTTTGAAAGTCCAATGTTTTCACGCATCATATCCACCTTTGAATACAAAGTGCCCCCGGTTGAGAAAACATAAAATACATAAGAAATGTTATAAGTAATTTTTACTCACGAAGCCCCCTTTTTGGTCGTAACTTTTGAACAGACGCTCCGATTGTTGTCAAACAAAAACTAACAAGGTAATTTTTCCCTTAATTTAAAGTTGTTATTTTTTAAGCCCCCAAAGGGGTCTTTCCCCCTAAGTTTTAATGAAGTTTCCTCAGTAATGGAAGGCAATCAGGGCACCCTAAATTTTAGAATTTTTCTATCTTTTTCTTCAAAATTGGGTCAATGTGGATGGTCAACATTCATTGCGGTTTGGCCTGATCTGAATAGTTGCCTGCAATTTGTTATTCCACATTATCCATATTAAAATATTGCTATTGCCTTGTATGCAACTTCTATTACTGTAGTTCACAATAAGAAATATTCCATTTGAATTATTGAATTTCAATCCCTGTTCACATGATGCTATTTTCTGTTACTGCAGTTCACAATAACTATTGCATAAAAATACTATAAAAGAAGATCTTTGTTTTAAGATAGGTTATTCTGTGTGGAAATTTAAACTTCAAAACGTCAATTTAATGGTGTGACTATTGGAATCATCTGAGGGTCACAGTGACCTCCTGATAAGGAGTACTTAACTCTTCATAAGAGTCATGAAGCAAATCACTGACTCCCTGGAGGAGTCCGTTAACTCTTGACCCTTTCAGGGAGTCACTTGACTCCATTAAGGAGTTGTTTTTGACATAGAGTCAGGGAGTCACCTGGACTCTGTTTAAAGAGTCACTCAGACTCCTTTTTGGCTGTAGAGTATATTTTCGCGTGACATGAATCGGTATTGTGTTATTCCGAGAGTTTATAAATATTTACTTACATGTACACACCAACAGATCACTATGACCAGCAAAAATGCAGCATGCAATGATCGCCCGTGGTACTCTGGTGGTACTTAAACTTAAGAGTACACCAGGGTACTACCAAAGAAACTCTCGGGGTACTTAAATATGAGTTAACCCATGATGGAGTACCTCTGTTGGTACTCCCATCGGTTAAAACTCATGGCTGAGGACCCCCAGAGTCTGTGGGTAGTACTCCCGTGGTACTATTAAGTTTGATTACTAACTGGAGTATCACTGCTATTTTGGTACTGCAGTGCCTGACAATCTTGCATGTAGATAGTTGTGTTTAATTTAATTCATGTATTCCATCAAAAGACTTTACAAAAATATTGCAATATGAAGTCTTCAACAAAGTATTAGATTTTTGTCCCACACCATCAAAAATTGACAATATCAAGTATATCCTAGTTTAGGGTACCATATTACAATTATGCAAAATCAATAGGCAACATACACAAATATAGTTTTAGGCAAAATAGTTCTGTGATTATTGGAATGGGGTAGGATAACATGTTTAGTAAAAACACATCATGATCATTAATGTGTTAGTTTTCGAGTGACGTGACTCAAAAATTGTACATTTCCGAGTGACGAGACTCGAAAATTGTACATTTAGAGTGACGAGACTGAAAAATTGTACATTTTCGAGTGACGAGACTCAAAAAAAATGTCATTTTCGATTGACTGACTCGAAAATTGTTACCAGTTCGAGTGACCTGACTCGAAAAATGAACCTTTTCGAGTTACACACTGTTAAAAGTTTCGTAAATTTACGGAAATTTCTGGCGCAGTATTTCCAGTCATTTTTAGGGTTAAATTTACAGAAATTCGTCAATTAACGGAAATTGACAGTAAATGTTACAGAAATTTGTCCCATTATGGAAAAAAAAAATGTGTATTTTAAACAGGAATTTTCCGTAATTTGAAATACGGAACCAAAAAAAAAAAAAAAAATCCGGCAAATATTGCTGCCAGAATTTTTTGAAATATTTCCGTAAATAAAATTGTTTGGCTTTTGTTTTTTGTTTTTATTGTTTTTGTAAAAACGATTTTCCGTAAATTTACGGAAGGAAAATCTGTTTTCTTAATTTACACAAATTTTAACAGGGCATGACTAGAAAATTGTACATTTTCGAGTGGACTGACTAGAAACCCATGAACATTCGAGTGATTGACTCGAAAATTGAACATTTCGATGACATGCCTCGAAAATTGTACATTTTCGAGTAGTGCATTGACTCGAAAATTGAACATTTTCGAGTTGACCGAGACTCGAAAATTGTACAGTTTGAGTGACATGACTTTTTATTGTGTTATTTCGATTTTATAAATATTACTTACATGTACACACCAAGGTTCTCATGGTCAGCAATGCAGCATCACCATAATAGAAGTGGTACTCTAGTGGTAAACCCACGCTGAGTACCCCAGAGTACCTCTGGTAGTACTCTTGTGGTACTGTAAGTTTGATACTACATAAGTTACCCCTTCTAATTGTGGTACTGAGGCATTGCATCCCTTGCCGGTGGTACTCTAAGTTGGATTACCACTGCCGTAACACTGTTATGGTGGGTAATGCATTGCCGGCCATGAGAATCTTGGTAATACATGATGTAGGTAGGTCAGTTCAATATCCTTTGTTCTAGTCCAATACACAACCATAAATATATATATAGTCTTCACAAAGTTAATTAGATTTTGTCAGTCAATTTTTTCATTGGAAAAAAATACCATATGAGAATTATACCTGGATATATGTAGGTTTTTCGAGTGATGAACTCAGATATGTTCACTGAATTAGTGACATGACTCAGTATTGTTTTTTTGGGATTTCAATAATATATACTTACATGTACAAAACAAGATTCTCGATGCCAGCAATGCAGCACCACCAAGGCAGAGGTACTCTAGGTGGTGTTGACCTCCACCTTTAAATACCACCTGGTACTATAGGCTTGGGGCCAAGAACCCCATGTGTTTTACCTGAACCAAGTCGCGTCCTCACAATTTTGTTTGGCTGTTTTCCTGCATCCTGAAGTCCTACTGATTGAGAAACTTAGGGGTGCCAAATTTGCACCTGAGCATTTTAAGATATCCAAGATGGCAGCCAATGATGGTCGCCACCACATAAAATTAGCAATAACTCAGCTTCAGCTATAAAGATGATTCTAGTGTCTATTGTACGGGTTTTTGTGTCACTGATTCAAATTGTACTATTTTTAAATACCAAATAATCCTCTATACTGGAAATCCAGATGGCCGCCAAGATGGCCACAAGAATGGCCCGCCACCACATATTTAAGCAATAGCTCACTTTTAAGCATCTATAAGGGATGAGTCTTGGTGTCTTTGTAGGTTTTTGGTGTCAATGAATTCAAATTTGCACTTCTTTTTAACACTAAAGTCTTCCCTATACCGAAATTCCAAGATGCCAACCAATGGCCCCTCAACCCCATATACTAGGCATATCTCGATCCTTCCACAGCTAATACAATGATGATCGAGTGTCTATGTTCTAGGTTGTTTTTGGTGTCAACGAATTCAAATTTGTACTTCTTTTAAATACCTTAAGCTTCCATAATACCATAAATCCAGATTGGCTTCCCCAAAATGGCCAACAACTTGGCTGTGCAAAAACATTTGCTTAGCTGTAATCTCAGCTTTCAGAAGTACTAAGATTATGGTGTTATTGTCTTTAAAATTAATTTTAATGGTCAAAACGTGTTCAATGTTATCATTATTATCAGACTTCAGGGAAAACCTCATGTTGCTTAACACAAAGACTTACAAAGAAGCTCCAAACTGTCATTATATCCCCGTCTCATCTTGTATGCAGACCACTGGTGTTGATCGATGTCGTTTTTTTGGTAGGATACCCCCTGAGGTGGTGAATGATGATAATGCAGTTTGGCTATAGGAGTAAGCAAATGAATGAATATGATTTAATTGGTGCCATAGGGGTTGAAGTAGTTCAACAATAAACCAACGTGGTGATAATGGTTTTAAGCACGAAGCCAAATTAGAACGGGATTCCGTTCCCTGTTCTTCTTTCAAAACACGAGAACTAATCTTGTTCCCTATTTTGGGTTTTGAGTTACTCACCCCTGTTGATTTAAAAGAAATCCTCTGTTACGAGTTTGACCAATACAACTTCCATGTTTTGCAGATCGTGGTGATATGAGGATAACAAAGACCAAGTCGACAAATGAAGGAAAAAACTACAAATTGAGCAATCGCGCTCGCCAATCATCGTAATAGACGGATGTGGTATTCTCTGGATTATCCACAGTGGATTATCCACAGTACATGGAAAAGTCAAGACTGGTGTCGGGGTTTCTCATGTCAATCAAAAAAAAAAAAGCCTAGGCAAACAGATGTCTACCTGCATCTTTGATCGCTACTATTTGAGTTTAGTATCAAGGGTTCAACAGGACGGTCGTACTGTAAAGCAGGTCAGTAGACAGCATCAGCTTAGCCTGAGTTGCCCTCCATTCCACCACAGCAAGTCATTCTTAATAATATAAAAAAAAAGTTACAGCTCATCGACATCATTTGTCAACACTGCTGCATACACACTGTCAACGAATCACACAAGCTCGCAGACAGACACTGTGCTCTCGTCGACCTTTCTGTCGACACGCTGCTAATCTCCAGCTCCCCATTCACATCTTCCAGACATGGAATACTGCCTGCCTAGATCTTCAGAATACCAGACCCCTACTCACTATTAACCTATGACAGACTACCACCTGGTAGCAACCTTCTCCGCAAGGGGTCACCTTAACCGGATTCGCACAGGATTCAGTCGTTTCAACAGCAATACACCGATGGGGGCTATGACCATCTCCACCTGCGAATGTGTTTATCCTCCCAGACGGCGGATCACATTCTCATGAGTGGCCTACCTTTTCGTCCATCGGTGGATATAGACTTCTTCAAACCCCAACCAATCAAACAGTGATCCTGCTCCACCGTCTAGAACATATTTGGGGGGTCTTCCTCATACACAAGAAGAAGAACAACTCATGGGCCGTGTGAAAGTTCTTCATAACAGTGCACAGTAGTACATCGACTTAGTGTGACCATGAAATCTTCATTTTAGTAGAA